>SKCR01021024.1:0-233561 GCA_019454045.1 Zanthoxylum bungeanum | reverse complement strand
CCTTGGGACTTATTCAGAAGGGAAGTGAATCAACCTTTTGAAGCCCTACTTAATCTGGCACGGGCGTCCCCTTTGCTAGACCGGAGAAAAAACAAAAACAAAACTCTGGAAAATAAAATTAAAAGGGGGGGTGACTTTAGCACTTATCCCAAAACAAAATGTTAAAGTGTAAACAACAGCACGGATTCCTTAAGACAGCGTCCTGCCCGAGGTTTCCAAAACACAATCCTGAATCTTTCAATTCAGAGTCCCGGCGAACCATGATTTGGATCAAAGAGCGTTTAAAATGGTAAGGGCACATCCTCTATACTTCAGGTCTCCATGGAGCCTGTGTACTGTTCGAGGGCTCATCCTTACAATGCTGGAGCAAGTATACGCTACGAGGGCACAATCCATTCCCGTGATACACTTCTCTTGGATCCAAATGATCAAAGAAATATGGATCAAAGAGTGTCCGAGACATTAGGGCATATTCCTCCTTATGTTCGGTAACACTGGAGCAAGCAATCGCCCACGGGTGTATCATCCCTCCCGTGCTATGCTCCCACGGATCTGAATGATCAAGGTAATGGGGATCAAAGAGTGTTCGAGACATTAATGGCATTCTCCTCCTTATGTTCGGTAACACTGGAGTAAGCAATCGCCACGGGGGTATCATCCCTCCCCGTGCTATGCTTCTCACGGATCCATTAATCAGGTAGGTGAGGATCAGAGAGTGTTTGAAACATTAAGGCATTTTTCCTCCTTATGTTCGATAACACTGGAGTAAGCAATCACCATGGGGGTATCATTCTCCCCTTGCATGCTTCTCTTGGATCCATCGGGTAGGCAAAACATATTGAACACATTCCTTGCATTTGTATCCCCCAAACTGGTCAGGCAGGGTATCCTACGGGGGCACTCCCTCCCCGTGATTACCATCCCGAATGTCCCCGGTACATATAAGTTGTGGGGGTAGTTGTGCTCCGGCTATCGCGAAGAGTTCTCGTGCTCTTTTATACCTCTTCCCCCTTGATGTGGTCTTGATCTTTGAAAATGGTGTTGGTTTTCTATAAGGTCCCAAGATCAAACAAGACATGAAATTATGTGTGAACACATCAACGGAGGTAGCGGAATACTCACATTGATCGGTTATGTCGATTTGGAGACGAATGAAGGCCAAAAACGTACTGCCTTTCACGCCCACTGCATGCAGTCCACTGCCCTGCAAAACAGAAAATTGTGTGAAGAAACGGAGCTCCAATCTTCGTCGGATGGATCCCGTCTCATGGGGGAACCTCCCTACCACCTTCGCAAGACTCGTAGTGTGCTAGCACTTGCGGTTTTCACCATGAAAACCCAACTCTTGCTTCCCTAAACTCACGCCCAAACTGGTTCAAAACCAGTGAAGAAATGGCCACCATTGCCGTGAGAGGAAGAGAGAAATTTTGAGAGAAAATGTGTTATGTTAATTAAAATGATTTACCAAAAATCAATTTATATTATGCCATAATTTATTAAATTAATAATAAATTTATGACACAACACATGCAATAGCTTAGAGTGTCAAAAACACTCAATTTCCATGCAATAACATTGAGTGCATTGTACACTATCTACATGCAAAGCATTAGAATGACTGTGTCATGTGGGCCCCACACGTTTCCAAATGAAAGTGGGCCACGTGCACTCACGCGTTCGGGTTCGATATTTCCGAAATACCGAGCTTACGTCGCGACGTTATTCAATCGAATTTAAATAAATAATTGCGCCTGGCGAAATTATTTTACGTCGCTAACGAATTAATTCTGAATTAACTCGTTTGCCCGAATTAAAATCTAATTTTAATTCCGCGTCGAAATCTAATTTCGTTTAATATATCGAATATATTAATTCATCGATTAATTCCAAATTAATCGTTCTCTCTCTTTAGACGACATTTTATCCCGGATAAAATATCTCCGTTATTAATCCTAGATTAATTTTCTCTCTCTTCTATTATAATCCCAGATTATTCAAGAGTGCGAGTTGTGCGTCATCGGTGGATTATCGGGAAGCGACCCATGAGATCCCCGGATAATCTGGCAGTAAATACGGTCGTCGGAGTATCCGAATCACGTACGTACCAAGTACTACGTTCTACCGATTTACGAGACAAGGTCGACTCCTAGCAAAGCACCAAGTCTTCCCAGGTTCTCCGGACATATTCATCAAAGAATATCTAGATCTGTATCAAGCGTAGTATACAATTGTATTGTGCATATTGGCCCAGTATCGGATAATCACGTGCTAGGGCTGGGGCTGGATAAGTGTCTGCCCCGTCCGAAACACATATCGGATGTCTGGTAACTAGTCTCTATAATCGGATATTCATGACCTGGTCATAATATCACGATTGGATGCGCATCACTAAAAGAGCACTAATACCGTATCCTGCGTGACATCATCTCCATTATGACTGGAGTGACACTTCCGTCTTGACATCACATCCAATACACTACGATTCCTGATAAACCCAGAAGAGGTGAACACAGAACCAGTTAAGATCCCCCACCACCAAAACCAAAGTTTACCGATTGTCGTAAGTATTAGCGATGCAAGTCTCAGGTTAAGACTATACAACCTACCTTGATTTCGGCCTCCCATAGACACCTAGTCATAATACCAATGGGATTCCGAAGGGTCTATCCAGAGCGAAGCTGTTTCCCGTACCATCGGTGAAACACGACCTCCTATCGCACTTGCACAAGTATCCAATACTTATATATGAGAACTATGCCGTTGTGCCCTCATAACGCGCACAAGTGCAATACTAGCCTATTCCGCATTATCGATGTCCAGTCTCGATAATATACTACGGCTAGGGATATTAATGATTAATCCTTCGCGGACTGATACTGTCTCATATCATCTCAATCCAGGAACTAATCATAGGGACCTCTCTTCATTTATATATCTAAGGTGATCTAATCACAAATGACGAGAGTGCAATTTCCTTGTTACATAGTTAATTTGCTACAACAACACAATGATCTGTGCAAATAGTGACGCTATGGGTCATTTTGTCCAACAATCTCCCACTTGGCACATTGCGAGTCACTCAAGTGTCCTACACCTGAACTATGTACGGTTCGCTCAAATTGCTGAGGAAAGGTTTTCGTCAGCGGATTTGTTCGATTATCGTTTGACGCGATTTATACGATCATCACATCGCCACGATGTATGATCCGAACGAATCAGATGATATAGAAGTATATATCTGGATCGTCGATGAGACCTTTAATTCCTTAGCCTGTGCTGACGCCTAGCTCAGCTGCTAACAGAACTATATATAATCTAATTAGATTTATTTTCGACCCAAAAGACTTCTATTGCTGCCTCAGCTGCAGCAATAATCCGCATTTGTTGTTTATTCGGCAACAGTTATCTTGCTTGGAAGATTCCAGCTCACTGTCCCGTCCTTCAAACTTTATAGTACCGTAGTATTTAATTGTTTGGAAACTTGCTGCAGTGATCCCAGTCACTTCAAGTTCTCCTTCTCCATAGTTTAAGATAACATCTTTAGTTCTTTGAGATACTAACAGATGTTCTTAACTTCAATCCAGTGACTGTCACTTGGATTGACCTGATTGTGACTCAATATGCTTGAAGCGTATGAGACACCAATACAAGTACATTTTAAATGTACAATTTCCCAGAGAGTGTTAACAACTCCAAATCTATCCCAGTAGATCTTTATTCCTTGAATAAAGGTTGTTACTCCCCAGAATTCTACGGAGAATTTCTATTGAAAGCCAAGCTTTCAACAATAGCTTTATGGGAATTTAACTGTCAGTGCGCTCTCCCACTAACCTCCTTATATACACAAGAATTATTTCGTTTTGAGTCAAATCATAAACCATTATGATTATTTCAAAACGACAGTTCCAAGAACCTTATGCTTGCATCAATCCAAACATGGATCGAATAACCCGCAAACCTGGTTTGTCGGTTATACAAAATCGTCAGGATGTTGTAAACATCCTCCAAAAGGTTTCCTTTTCAGGAAAGCGATTTTGATTTGTAACTAACATATTTCATAAATGAAATATATAGTTATCAATAAGCATCTTCAAAATGGATTTACCATGGCAACAGGTAAAAGGTTGAACCGTTATTAACATAATGTTGATAACGATACCTTTCCGTCAAAAGCACAGCTTTGCACGTTGGTATGTTGCCTTCCATGTATGTCTTCCTTGAAGACGTTTAATGTACCATAGGCACAACGCCTTGTGGTACAACAACTAGTATCCAAACATAGTTGTTATACATGGAATCCATTTCGGACTCATGGCACTTTGCCATAACAGGGAGTCGATACCTCGTATCACTTCCTCATAACGTAGTCGGATGGTATACACCTCCATAAGATTACATCTTTATGAGGTTAGATCAGAAACCCATACCCTAGGTTATTTTCTGACTCTATCCGATCTACTAGTTTCTTGTGTATTTGAAGATTAATGGTATAGATTCATCATAGATGAACTATTTGTGTTCCATTAAGGACTTCGTGCCTTGAACAGTATTACTCTGATTTTCATCGAGTATCACTATCCTCCCACTGACCACTGCATATCGGTATTCCTCTCAGGAAAACCGCATGGTGAGCAACAATTATATTGTTCTCATGTGGGATTTAAAGTACTATACTTAAGGTTTCCTTAAGATAACCTATATTGGCACTTATCCAATTTGGGTCCTTAGTTTGGTATCATCCAAACGCTATGCCTGGCATACCCAAATTATCAGGAATGAGAAACCTCGTTTCTTCCCTGTTCATATCCTATATGATATCTGTCAAACAGATTTATATGGAACCTTATTCTAAATAAGTTTTGCACTGTAAATACATATCCTGTTGAAGGAAATAGTAGCTCAGAGCGACTCGTGATAAACCTTATCATGTCCAACAAAAATTCGGTTTTAGTTCAGACACATTGTCTAACTGACGTGTCTCGGGAGGAGTCCTCATCTGAAAGAATACCATACTCTTTCATGTACGTATGAAACTTACTGCTTAAGTATTTTCCATTACGGTATAACCGTGGCGGAATAATACTATAGCCGATCTGTTTGTCTATTTCGTGTCGAAACTCTAAAAGTTTCCGATTTGTGTTCTTCAAAAGAAACACATAACCACAACGTGATGTCACATCCGTTAAGGTCACGAAATATTCATGTTCACATCTAGCCTAGCTAGATATGGGCCCACTTAATTCACCATGAATAGGGCTAACAGATCGGTGGCTCTTTTACTATTACCAAGTAAATAGTATTTTAGGTATTTAACCTAATAAACTAGATTCGTAGACCTTATTTGAATAGTCAAATCAGTCCTAGTACCCACTCTTAAAAAGTGTGGATATACGAGTCTTCTTTAATTGTGTCCTAGACAACAATGCCACAAATAAGTCTCTATTGATCAAATCAATATGAGCTATTTATTTGTCATTTTATATGTTTGAGATTTTACTTTATATTCAAAATATAAATTCTGTTATTTACATCCAATGTATTTATCTCAGTATCATCTTTATATATGAAACACTTTAGTGTTCTAGAATATAAAGTTTTATCCGTAATGGATTAAACACTGATATAGAGATAATGTCTCTTGATAAACTAGTTACATTATAACATTTCCTAATTTAAGTACATACCAAAATGGTAGTTCCTAAACTTAGGTATCTACAGTCGAAACAGCGACTTTCGTCCCGTTTCCGATTCGCAGAGAAATCTCGGCTTGAAGCCAGTATCAGCTCACAGCGGATTCTGAACGTCAATACATATATTTTATGTACCACACTAAGTATTTAAAATCCAATTTTAATACTAGTAGTGAACATAACTTTGACAAATATTTTAAAGTTAGAGCCTCACCTTTCTTTAATTCCTTCGTGTCTTCCATATCCAAATGGTAGTCACTTTGGGATATGTCAATTATCCTATTCAATATTTCACAAACCACTTGGGTTTAGAATATCGAAATGATGTGCACCTTGTGCAACATGCCCAATTGCAAACTTTGACTTTTCTCCACTAGAATAGTCAATTAATTCTCCAAGAATTATTAATTGCAATTTTAATACTTTTAAATATAAAGATAGATTTATTATAAGTATATTAATTAAGCACTAAAGTCATCATCACATAAATCTTCCAAAGACTTTATGCTCTACTATTTGCTTAATTATGGGCTTAGTCTAATAGTTATTTTATCAAATAAATTAACCTATTATTAATTCCCAATTGAAAATTAAATCATTTAAAACATTTAATCCAAGGATTATATATTTTAAATATTCAACTTTTCAATTCCTTCTTGATTTTATAGTCCAACTATTTAATCAATTAATAAGGTACTATTTATTATAATGATTACAAAAATCCAATTATTTAATCAACTATAATTTAATATTGATTACTATAATCCCATTATAAAATCAACTATCATTTTAATTCAATTATATTGATTACTATAATCCAATTATAACATCAACTATATATTGAATGAGTTTGTATATAGTCCAACTATATATATATTTTTAAAACAACATAAAATATTAGTTCGACTAATACTTTTAATTAATATGACGAGTAAAATAAAATGAGTGTGTTTAGCGAGTATTCGAACGAATGTTGCAAATTCAATACTTGCCTCCCACTATTTTTCGTCAAGCCTCTAACCCTCTGTGGAGTACTCGGGAAACCGTGTTTCCTAGTGGGCTAGGATCCTATTAAATAACACACAACCCTGACTTTGGCCAATAAAAAGCTGTATGCTATTTAACTAGGTAGATCTCTCAGATCAATTGGATCTCATCCAATTCCTAGATCCGGTTAGGTGGACATCCAAGTCCGAAACATATGTATAATGTCAATGTACCCATTACATTTTCCTAACCTATCCTCCGAATCATTTAGGCCTTGGCTTTGGCCAAACACAAACCTAATGATTCCAGTTAAGCGGGACCCATTGACGAGGAAAGTTTCGTAATCAATGTCATTGGACAAAAATGATCTGACTTTGTCAATAAAATCACGATTTGGACAAGACACCGATATGCAACAAAACTCTCATGATTCAAGTACATCCTTGATTGACAAAGGTCTTGACTTTGGTCAAAAACAAACCAATGCCAACTTCGGATCTTGAACAAGAATCATTCAATGGAAGGATATTTGCTTAATATAAAACGAGGGTTTTCGCGTGCAAATTGGCTACCAATTTAATTATCTTTGTTAAGGTCTCATCATCATACACCCTTAACATGCATTCTAAATACATAATAAAGCGAGTATGAAATAAAATAATAATGATATGCGGATGGATACTTAACACATTGATCCTAGATCAAATCTCTCCCTTTCTCACTCAAGCTAGCACTTGTACTACTTCTACCCGTTACACTACACTTCTAAAGAAACCTCATATACTAGAGGGGAATAGGTGAGAAGAGAATACAAAGAGAAAGAAGGTGATAAGGCTGGACACGCAGGTCCAATTTAATAAATCGAATTTATTACAATTTCCAAAATTGCCCACCCATCTAATATCCATCCGATATACATTATTCATTCAACACAACCATGTATTCACACACACAAGCATGCTATCAATCAATCTAATCAAATTAATTAATCTGATAATTAAGTGATCATCCAATGTTCAAACAACGATTTGATTTTGTTCGAGTCAAACTCGTTTTTGCGAATAAGTACTCAAAGTACGAATTCATGAATTAAATTAAACTACATCATTAAATCTAATTTAACATGTATTTATACTATTCACTATTCAATTCCAAATTAAATATTACACTTTATTTAATAAACCTTTACGATTTAAATTCCAAATTCAATCGCGTCGGGACTCAAAGTCCGATTAACGTCCAACGTCAATTTAATTTAGTCTAATGGGCTTCAATTAATTTCTTTAGGCATGGGCTTCGGCAACCAAGCCCAATAGTGGAATCACCCAAAATGCCTTAGAAAACAATTTCGGCCCATTAGGCCCAATTAAACATTAAAGGTTCATTAGTCGCAATTGGGCTTTATGGTTAAGGTTTTGGGCCCAATTGGATCCAATCCATTTGGCCTAAACCAAACTTGATAAATCAAGCCCAATAGGCCCAATTACAAATTCAAGCCCAAATCCAATTTAGCCTAAATAATTAAATAACACTAATCCAATTACGCAATTTAATTACCAAAGTGCATTACGATGATTAATAACCTAAATTGATATTTCCGAAGCATCAAATTAGTCCAATTAATCATGCTTAATTCATTATCACATGTCAAACACACATAATGAAAAATCAAACCCATTTACATGCTTTCATGCTCTCGGCCAAGGAAGGTTATTTTGTCCGATTTGAATTCAATCCGATTAATTACACAATCGACAACGTATTAACTTCCAGAATGATTTCATACACATCCAATGTTCATAAAATCAAATTACCAAGACATTAAGGGCATATCACATTCGGCCAAGGTAAGATTTTGGGGATTTTTGTTCAATTCAAAATTCAATCAATTGACTTCAAATTAACATCATTCTTTATCATTTAACTCATCCAATGAATTAAAATGAAAAAAAATTCCAAGATCCCAAAATTACATACACATTCGGCCAACATGAAAAAAATTGGGGAAAATTATTCCAAATCAATTTTCAACAATTGGTCCAACCAAAATGCAATAAAACATGTTATAAGCATACTCAAACAATCAATTTATTCAAATCATGCTCAACAAAAACATTTACCCAAATTTTAAACCCTACAAATTTCATGCTTGCAACTTTAGCTCATGATGCCATTGTTGGTTTTCTATAAGGTCCCAAGATCAAACAAGACATGAAATTATGTGTGAACACATCAACGGAGGTAGCGGAATACTCACATTGATCGGTTATGTCGATTTGGAGACGAATGAAGGCAAAAAACGTACTGCCTTTCACGCCCACTGCATGCAGTCCACTGCCCTGCAAAACAGAAAATTGGGTGAAGAAACGGAGCTCCCATCTTCGTCGGATGGATCCCGTCTCATGGGGGAACCTCCCTACCACCTTCGCAAGACTCGTAGTGTGCTAGCACTTGCGGTTTTCACCATGAAAACCCACTCTTGCTTCCCTAAACTCACGCCCAAACTGGTTCAAAACCAGTGAGAAATGGCCACCATTGCCGTGAGAGGAAGAGAGAAATTTTGAGAGAAAAATGTGTTATGTTAATAAAATGATTTACCCAAAATCAATTTATATTTATGCCATAATTTATTAAATTAATAATAAATTTATGACACCAACATGCAATAGCTTAGAGTGTCAAACACTCAATTTCCATGCAATAAATTGAGTGCATTGTACACTATCTACATGCAAAGCATTAGAATGACATGTGTCATGTGGGCCCCACACGTTTCCAAATGAAAGTGGGCCCACGTGCACTCACTCGTTCGGGTTCGATATTTCCGAAATACCGAGCTTACGTCGCGACGTTAATTCAATCAAATAAATAAATAATTACGCCTGGCGAAATTATTATTTACGTCGCTAACGAATTAATTCTGAATTAACTCGTTTGCCCGAATTAAAATCTAATTTTAATTCCGCGTCGAAATCTAATTTCGTTTAATATATCGAATATATTAATTCATCGATTAATTCCAAATTAATCGTTCTCTCTCTTTAGACGACATTTTATCCCGGAAAAATATCTCCGTATTAATCCTAGATTATTTTTTCTCTCTTCTATTATAATCCCAGATTATTCAAGAGTGCGAGTTGTGCGTCATCGGTGGATTATCGGGAAGCGACCCATGAGATCCCCGGATAATCTGGCAGTAAATACGGTCGTCGGAGTATCCGAATCACGTACGTACCAAGTACTACGTTCTTACCGATTTACGAGACAAGGTCGACTCCTAGCAAAGCACCAAGTCTTCCCAGGTTCTCCGGACATATTCATCAAAGAATATCTAGATCTGTATCAAGCGTAGTATACAATTGTTTGTGCATATTGGCCCAGTATCGGATAATCACGTGCTAGGGCTGGGGCTGGATAAGTGTCTGCCCCGTCCGAAACACATATCGGATGTCTGGTAACTAGTCTCTATAATCGGATATTCATGACCTGGTCATAATATCACGATTGGATGCGCATCACTAAAAGAGCACTAATACCGTATCCTGCGTGACATCATCTCCATTATGACTGGAGTGACACTTCCGTCTTGACATCACATCCAATACACTACGATTCCTGATAAACCCAGAAGAGGTGAACACAGAACCAGTTAAGATCCCCCACCACCAAAACCAAAGTTTACCGATTGTCGTAAGTATTAGCGATGTAAGTCTCAGGTTAAGACTATACACACCTACTTGATTTCGGCCTCCCATAGACACCTAGTCATAATACCAATGGGATTCCGAAGGGTCTATCCAGAGCGAAGCTGTTTCCCGTACCATCGGTGAAACACGACCTCCTATCGCACTTGCACAAGTATCCAATACTTATATATATGAGAACTATGCCGTTGTGCCCTCACAACGCGCACAAGTGCAATACTAGCCTATTCCACATTATCGATGTCCAGTCTCGATAATACTACGGCTAGGGATATTTAATGATTAATCCTTCGCGGACTGATACTGTCTCATATCATCTCAATCCAGGAACTAATCATAGGGACCTCTCTCTCATTTATTTATATATCTAGGTGATCTAATCACAAATGACGAGAGTGCAATTTCCTTGTTACATAGTTAATTTGCTACAACAACACAATGATCTGTGCAAATAGTGACGCTATGGGTCATTTTGTCCAACAAATGGAGCGAGTTAGGTCGGATTGTCTATGCCCAGGATTTTTATGGTAGCACTTTGTGATTGTATGTCATGGGTTGAGGCCTCGACCTCTGATCATCTCTTCGTATCGAGTATGTCCCCGGATTTTTGAATATGGCTTTCAATTTTTACTTATAAGAGTGGGTGGAATTTTTGAAAAAGAGAAGTTTTTAATATTTCGGAGACATCTGCCCTTCTTACAGCTCTCTGCGGGACATTTCGAGAAAGATTTTACATTGAGCTCCTACCCCTTGTCGGGTTGCTGCAAAAAAAAGAGTCTACTGAAAGTATTTTCTTAACATCTCGGTGTTCCAGGGTTTCTTTAATCGCGTGTCGTCCAGATGTTCTAAGATGTAGACCCCTGGCCTTACCACCTCTGTAATTTTATAGGGCCTTTCCCATTTGGCTCCTAACGAGCCTTCTTCCGGCCTTCGAGTGTTCATAGTGACTGTTCTTAATACCAGGTCGCCTGGGAGAAAGGCGCGAGTTCGAACTTTTTTGTTGTAGAAGCGGGCCATCCTTTGTTGATAAACTGATGTCCTCATGGCTGACTTCTCTCTTTTTTCCTCGATCAGGTCGAGGTGGCTTCTGAAAAGCTCTTCATTCTTTCCACTCTCAAAATGACGGACCCTGTGGGTAGTTATTCCGATCTCTATTGGAATAACTACTTCACACCCGTATGATAAGGAAAACGGGGTCTCCCCTGTAGAATCTTTATAGGTCGTCCGGTGTGCCCACAGTACTTTCGGCAATTCCTCGACCCATAAGCTCTTGCAGGATCCGAGCCGAGCTTTAAGATTTGCCTTGATGGTTTTGTTTGCCGCCTCAACCTGTTCGTTTGACTTGGGGTTGGCTGGTGAGGCGAACCTTAAGGCGATCTGGAGGTCTTCGCAGAGTTTCCTGAATCCCTTGCTATCGAACTATTTTCCGTTGTCGGTGATGACAGCCCGTGGGATTCCGAACCTGCAGATAATATTCTTCTTCAAAAACTATGTGGCCTTCTTCTCTGTGATGGTGGATAGGGGTTCGGCCTCCACCCATTTGGTGAAATATTCTATGGCCACAATGGCGTACTTCGCCTGTCCACGTCCCTTTGGCATTGGTCCGATGATATCTAGCCCCCACTGAGCGAATGGCCAGGGACTGGACATGGTGGTTAACTTCTCTGCTGGCTGGTTCTGGATATTGGCATTCTTCTGGCATCCTTCGCATTTTCGGGCTACTCTCATGCCGTCCTGATGCATAGTTGGCCAATAGAACCCTTGCCTTAAAGCTTTAAAGGCCATTGATTTTCCTCCGGCGTGACTCCCACAGATGCACGCGTGAATTTCCCTGAGTACATAATCAGCCTCTTCTTCCGCTAAACATCTTAGGAGGGGTACTGTGTGGCCCCTCCGGTAAGCGCTCATTCGATTTGGGAGAACTTGGTGCTTTTGAATTTTAGTTTCCTGGCTTCCTTCTTGTCCTCGGGTGTCTCCCCTGTTTCCAAGTATTTCTTAATTGGCTGTATCCACGAGGCTTTGTCTTCCTCATCCAATAATTTTACTTCGAGTTCTCCCACGCTCTTTTATCGGAGGCAGATTAGAGGGACCATTCTGGAGTTCTCTGATTTTATCGAAGATGCGAGCCGTGCCAAGGAGTCTGCCTCGCAGTTGTCTTCTCAACTGATTTGCTCAAAGTGTACGTCCCTCATTCTTCCCCACCACCTTTTTACTTCAGCCAAGTAGGCTATCATACTCGGCTCTCTGGCTTGGAATTTGCCTTTCAGCTGCTGAACAGCTAGCTGAGAGTCACTTCTTATTACTACATCGCGGACTCCTACCACCGCTCATAGCCTAAGACCGGTCAGGATTGCCTCATACTCTGCTTCATTGTTTGTGGCCTCGAAGGCGAACCTCAGGGCGAACAATACCTCTTCACCTTTTTCACTTTTCAATATAATTCCAGCTCATTTGCCTTGTGAGCTGGCAGATCCGTCTACTGACATCTCCCATTTGCCTTCCCCCACAGTCAAAACCTGGGGTTCTGTGAATTCTGCGACAAAATATGCCAAAGCTTGCCCCTTTACTGCCATCATTGGGAGGTAAGAAATGTCGTGTTCACTTAACTCCACTGACCACTTCATTAGCCTGCCCGAAACTTCTGGTTTTTGTAGAATCTGTCTTAGAGGATAATCGGTGTAAACCCCAATAGGATGGGTTTGGAAGTAGGGTCGTAGTTTCCGAGCTGCAGTAATCAATGACAGGGCGACCAGTTCATGTACCGGATATCGGGTCTCAGCATCTAACAAGGCTTTGCTAACATAATATACTGGCCTTTGGACCTTATCGACCTCTCGTATCAGCACCGAGCTTACTGCGTGCTCTGATACAGCTAAGTAAAAGTATAAGGTTTCTCCCAGGAGTGGCTTTGCTAGAAGCGGGGACTGTGTTAGGTATTGTTTTAACTGTAGGAAAGCTTCCTCGCATTTTGGCGTCCAGTCGATTTCCTTTTTGCCATTCTTGATGACTTTAAAGAAATTGTGGCACTTGTCGGTTGCTCGAGAGATGAATCGGTTGAGCGCGGACAATCTGCCGGTTAGACTCTGCACTTCTTTTACCGTCCTGGGAGATTTCAAGTCCATTACGGCTTGGATCTTCTATGGATTGGCTTCTATGCCTCAGGAGCTTACCATGTAACCAAAAAACTTCCCTGAGGCTACTCCGAAAGCACTTTTCTTCGGGTTGAGATTTAAATTGTGTTTCCTCAATAATTCAATGGTTTCCTTCAGGTCGGTTAATGATATTGATTCTGATCCTGATACCTCTTACGCACACTCTACCCTCCTGTTGACGGCTGATTTTGATCTCAGGGTAATATGGGAATATTACTCCCGAGAAGATCCTCCCTCAATAGTGAATTTGTTCGGTTTATGGGGGAACCAAAAGCAAATTTAGCAAAAGACAGATAAATACACCAATCAACAAGGAGATTTAACGTGGTTCGGCGGATGAGATCCCACCTACGTCCACGGGCACAAAACGAACGATACTTTTATTACCGAGATATACTTCTCTGATATCTCTTGTGTTTACAAGTCTGATCATAATGATCTTGATCTTGATTCTGATGCCTCTTATGCACACTCTACCCTCTTATTTATAATAGTGTAGAAATCAGATTCCTTCTCCTACAAGAATTTCCTAGTTGAAACAATTTTCCTTTTCCATAAGGATTCCTAGTCAAAAACTACTTTCACTTCCTTTATCCTACTAGGACACAGACTTACTAGTTTACCCCATGGAAGTAGGACAACTTATTATCTTGTCCGTAAAAATATGATGCCTTATCTTCTGGAGCACGTCTCGCCATATGCTCGGTCTTCATGAGGTCGGTCATAATGGTCCTTTGAGCTGAGAATGCTGCTACCGATCTGATAATGCTCGGTCATCCGAACCAAAGTGGTCGGTCACCAATCATCAAATTCTCGGTCTATACCTGTTGGCTTTATAACACTCATGTGGTCGGGTCGGCATTAATGATCTTCGATCAAGAAGGGAATTACACTTTTTACCCCCGCTGTGCTCCTTAAATAACATAGGACCTGAAAATACCATCAACATACATCATTACCGATAAGAACATCAATTACCTTTACCACATGGTCAATAACATGATAAGATAAATTTCATCATCCTTTCCATATCTAAAATAAATAAAAAATAGATAACATACGAATTAGTAAAAGGATAAATAAGTCCCGAAGGGGTGTGGTTTGATGAAAAATGACAAGACCTGGTTCGAGTGCAGGGATTTTACCTACTTCACTTTGTTGGGGGATCATTGGCTGAAGCTGGCACGCAAGTAAGTGAAATTGAGAATAATTGTTAGTTCATGAGGCTTAGCCTACCATAAATCTTAACAATAAAATAAAACAATGAGACACATATTTAACATGGTAAAACCCTCAATGTGAGGGAACATCCACAGACAAAAATAAAAGGATTTCACTATAGTGGAAAATTTTTTACAACCTCTCTCCAAACACAAGAAGTGAACAATCTCACACTCTCTTAGAATATGAGAATTACAACTCTCTCACAAACTCTTAAAAAGAAACGATATTTTTCTCTCTTAGAGTACAAAGGATTTGGTTGAGAATGGTATGAAAAAAATAATGAAATAAAGCCTGTATTTATAGGCATGAGATTCACTGTGCAAATAGTGAATTTTAATTTTCAATTTTTTTTTTTTTGCATGTGGGACCTGTTAGCGATATATTTTCAAGATGAATTTTGATGACGCAACACTTGAAGTCTTCGACGCACATTAGCAAGACATTACAAAAAGATGTAGAAGCACATTTGTGGTGAAGAGCAATGAATGTGAAGACTAGCGGCAAATCGAAGAAAATCTTGATAAGTCTTGTGACCGGCATTTCACACGCGTATAACGCAAGCGCACGTATCGTTCAAGTAGTATAAAAAATATCGATCCCACGAGGACTTAATACCTAAGCTATTAATTTTATGAGGCCAAATAATTACTAGTATCTAATGGATTGATTGTTTGATTGGAATAGTAACTTTAAAAATTAAAAATTAAACAAGTAAATAAAATGGAGCGAAAGTTGGTTGAGGAAAATTAAAATTTATAAAACTATACAGGGTTTTGATTTCTTCCAATATATTTTTAAAAGATGAAGTGGTTATTTAATGTTTGTGTAATATATTGGTTTACTAACCTGGAACACGAAATTCTGCAAAAGCCTCTGTCGATGGTCGGATGCAAATACCCAATATAATCCAATTAAATCATATGTCTATGTCAATCAAATTACCTGGATTCATTAAGACTAGGTTCCAATTGTGATTACCCCCGCCCGACAGATATATGTCTATCCTGTAAGGAAATCTATTAAAGGGTTATTTATCCTCAAGGAAGATCGTGTGCTATTAAGTCGAGGGTCTTAAACCTAAAATTCTTTCGTCAATTTTATTTTAAGTTTACCAGATCAATCTTATTAATGGCCAGTTAATAAGAAACATTAAGCTTAAGACTAAATAAGTAAACCTTTATATTACCCAAACTATAAAATAGCCCCTTATAAATCGGTGATATTGGAATTCATCACAACCTCAGATAACGGGCTTAGCTACGACACATATTTACAACTACTAAAAGCTTAAAAATAAAAGACATAAAGTAAAATGATGAAAAGTAAATGCTGGAAATTAAAAAGGAAAAAGTACAATAAAAGAAAATGCTAGGGGTTAAAGTATCCACTTTTATTACTACTATTTTAAATATCTCCCTTAATATAATATATTAACTTGTGTGATATTACCAATCAGCCATATAGGCGGTAACCTGATTAAGTCAAATTAATAATTAATTACCAACCGACCAACCAGGCGGTATCCATGCTTAGTCAGGTTAAAACCAATTTAATATCAATTACCAACCGGCCAATATAGCAGTATCCCTATTAAGTCAAATTTTAAATAGTTATTATATTATAATTAATGGAGATTAATCTAAATAGCAATAATAAAAGTTTTACCTTTCACCATAGCAGGGGGAAGTTACCTCCTCATTGCTGAATAGTAAAAACTGAAAAAGTAAAGAAAGTAAATTACTATTACAAAAAGTAACTAAAATTAATTACAGAACTGAAATTTAAACAAACTAGATACAAACTCCTTATTATTATCAGAGAATTCTGAGAGGAAGGTACATCTGAAACTGAAATTTCGAGCTCTATTTATAGGGGTCCATGGTGGTCGCGCGTCGCGACGCGCACTCATTTCGTGTCGTGTCGCGCCGTGTTTTCCGACGACAAATGCAGCGCTTTTTCCGGATTGGCTGACACGTGTCCTGGCGGCTGGGAGCTGAATGATTGTGCTGATGTGGCAATGACATGGAAAGACGTGGCAATGACGTGGGGACATGTGGCGATGTAGATTATCGGCACCATAGGATTGTGACACGTGTCACGCGATGATTGGCTGATGATGACGTGGTGATGACGTGGCACACTGACTTAGTACGTGGCTGATGTGGACGCCTACGTGGCTGACACATGGACGACATGTGGCGATGGCGATTGTCGGCACCATAGGATGATGATAAGTGGTACGGCGCACGTTAGCATGATCGGTTGTGATGTTGACACGTGGCAGACGCATGTTAGCAGATTCGGTCCACATTAACATACATCGCAGTTTAGCAAAATCCCTCTGATTGGTCCACGTGTCCCGACTCACGTTAGCAGAGATGCGGCGCATGTTAGCGATCGCAACGCAGGCTACGCGTCGCGACGTGCCAAATGACCGTTTTGTCCTTCTTTTTTTTCCTTTTTCACTGTTTTGGCCCCGAATCACCTCCAGAGAATCCTGAAACTTTATTTATCTACAAAATAACACAAAACACATCAAAATATTCACAAAGCTCAATAAACTATACAAAATATTAGGTCAAATGAGTGGAAAATAGTGATACATTTACCACTCATCACACCCCAAACCTAACATTTTGCTAGTCCTCGAGCAAAACAACAAGATAACATAAACATCTTTAAAATAAATTTAAACTAAGCCATTTTCGTAGGGATCACTGTTGCATTTAGCGTATGCAACAAGCCTTTAAACCCCTAGGTGTCCCTAGTGGACGAGTTGTAGTCTCGTGAGGGCTTACAGCAACGATACCCACAAACGTTTTACAAAAGTAAAAAGATAGTAAAACTAATGCACACAAAAGCAAAAAAACAAGAGAAAAGAGAATAAAGAAGTTAGTGACTAATCAGGTGAAACTTCTCATCCTAGTTAATAGTTGTTTTCTTTCTTTCTAAATTACCGAATAAGTGAATTCTCCGATTATTTTTACCATTCTCCATACACACAGCCAACAAAATATTAATCAACTCATTTTTGCCCACAATAGTCACAAGTGTAGTTGAAAATAATGTAATATTTTTGTCCTAAAGTTATATCAGAATTCACACCTTTTTTAAGCAATGGAATATTTTTCTGATTTTTTTTATTTATATACAATATCTTCTATCCATGTAGTGAGCTTTAGGCCAGTGACTCCCAAACTAGTTGGCTTTGGGACACCAGGTGTTAAGACACCCCTACGGACTTAATTACTCGGGCTTCAGATATATATATATATATATATATTTTGTCTAACATCTTCAATCCATGTAGCGAGCTTTGGGCCAATGACTCCCAAACCAATAGGTTTTAGGGCACTAGGTGTTAAAACACCCATACGGACTTAATAACTCGGATCTCATACTGTTTCTTTTATATATCCCATCGCTTTTTTAGATGCTTCCTCCAATTAAACTAGAGCACTGAATATTACAAACTTTTCAATTACAACTCATGTCCGTATGTTACAATGTATGTTGATAATACATGTCAACTAAGCATTTGAAGATCCATTTTAGTCAGTATTATGGAGAATTTATAAATTAAATAGTTCAAAAGGAAATAAACAAAAATTAACTTGTTCCGAAATAGGTTGAGACACGTCTCAGGAATGAAAATTCCTTACACAGCTATCTCACACCAATTTCACCCGATTAATCAAATTAAAAACACAAAAACACAAAATTTTTTTTGTAAACTTTTTTCGAAAATTTTGGACTAAAAATAAAAACAAAAAAAATACTACAACTATTCTCCACTCCCAAACCTAAATGAGACATTGTTCCCAATGTCTTAAAAAGTAAAAGATGAGTTTAAAGATAGTACCTGGTTAGTTGAAATTATACATCTAGAAAGGAAATTAAAGGTTGAGATCCAAATTTATCCGACTCTTCTTACCACGATCATCATCAGACCAATTTATCTTTGAAATGATACGGTCAATCTGTGGTTCGAAGGCTAAGATTTGGTCAATTAAATCATGGGCAGTTCTGGCAGTGAAGATGAGTTCTTTCAGAGGTTTTGACAAGAACCCATTTCTCCGGGCATCATCAAGAAATACACAAAGAAAATCATAAAATCCATCTGCGTTGAACAATCCAATTGGTTTCTGATGTATGTTCAAGTTCGCCCAAGATAGCACTGTAAAAATCTCCTCCAATGTACCCGAGCCACCTGGCAAAGCAATAAAAGCATCAACACGGTTAATCATTTCCACCAGTCGTTCAGATATACCTGGCACGATCAGTTCTTCTCTGTTTGATGATCTTATAAGATCCGTCTTTGCAAGGTTTTTAGGATGATTCTTAGAACTTGACTGCCTCCATCCTATATGGTCTTTGAAACGATCCCCATTAGTCCAAGATTGCCACCGCCATATACCAAGTGCATATTCCTTTCAGCTAAGACTCGACCCAATTCCTGTGCTGCCTCTATGTATTGTGGCTTAGTACCAACACTAGTACAAAAAAAGACACAGATATTTACAACTCGTCTTCTTGAAGTAGCTTCCATTTTATGTATGTTTCTTTTCTCAAATCTGGATGCCTTCAAAAGTGCAAAGATGAGTTGAATTTATAACACCTGAAAAGGTGTGAGTAATAATAGCACTAATATCTTTCAAAGAACGATTAGTAGCAAAACAGTAAATCGTGAAGGGTCTAAAAGGTCTAGATCATGTCGGAGAAAATAAAAGAAAACAACAAAACAAATCACAATTATTAGGAAAAGACAAATAAATAATAATATTTACAGTAAGTAACGGCTTGAATGACGTTTATGTGTCAGAGACCTCCCATATAATTTTCTTAAAAATTGGCAAACAGGGTCTTTTTGAGTCAAATTCCTGAGACTTAACTGTTGTCTTTCTTTCCGGAATTGTGTATATAACACGCGAATTTCATGATACACATATCCACTGGGATTCGTCTCAAGAGTTTTAGATATGTCATCTAAAGACTCCTTACTCAAGCCATCCCTAATGAAATTTATCTTATCTTCACGGTTATCAGACACCATTCCTAAAGAACGACAACGAGTATCATAAAACATACGAGTACATTTATAGCATACACCCATTCTTTTAGCTCTTCTCTTTTTAGCATAGGTGCTTCTTCCTAAACCAGACATATGTGAAATAAACGAGTCAGAAGATTCACCTGCCAATCGGACTCGTGCTTCAATAATCCAACGAATGTCCGTAGGAATACCTTTGATCATCGGTAATCTCATACGTTCCATGAGAGCTTTGTAAACTTTCATCAGAGAGTTTTGAGGGAGAGAATGAAATTGCTTGTGAAGATTTGCGAAAGCTTCTTCCATCGTGAAATGACTTTACCTGCAAAAATTAATCATATAAAAATAAAACACACCAAATCACAATATATACACAAATTTCATTGGTTGCCTCCCTGCGAGCGCTAAGTTTAACGTCGTTAGCTAGACGTGACTTTCCGAATGTTAGGCTGGATCTGAAAGTGTGACACTTTCTTTTTGTCGCTCAATTATTTCTCCCCAGTAGTGCTTGACACGCTTATTTTTAACCTTGAATGTTTTTTTGGAGTCGGGATCATATAACTCAACGGTTCTATCTGGTAAAACCTTGGTGATTAAGAATGGACCTGTCCACCGTGATTTTGGCTTCCATGGGAAGAGTTTCAACCTTGATTTGTTTAACAGCACTTACTGCCCCGGTTCCAGTTGTATGCGCACTAACTTCTCATCATGTCTCTTCTTGCTCTTTTCTTTGTACAATTTGGCATTCTCGAAAGGCTGTATGTGGAATTGCTCCAGTTTGTTGAACTGGTGGAACTGTTTCTCATCAGTTGCTTGTAGACCAAGATTTGACTTGTTCAGTGTGCAGTATGTTTTATCTTCAAGCTCCAAAGGCAGATTGCATGCTTTAAGTTTGGCAGTTGAACTTTGTTTTTCATCAGAGTTATGTATAGTATCAAGTCTGAAACATTCCTCATTCTTTTCATTATTCAGGAATTCCATGGCTTTGAAAATATTGAATATTGCTTCTTGATCTTGAACCCTCATGGTTAGTTCACCTTTTTGTACATCAATAATGGTTCGTCCTGTAGCCAAGAATGGTCTCCCGAGGATGATGGGCACGTTTTCGTCTTCCTCCATGTCAAGGATAATAAAATCTGCTGGGAAAATGAATTTGTCAACTTTGATCAGCACATCTTCAACCACACCTCTCAGAAATACGAGCGTTCTATCAGCAAGTTGCAGAGAGACTGAGGTGGGCATTGTTTCTCCAATATGCAGTTTCCTGAAAATAGAAAAGGCATCAAGTTAACACTCACACCTAGATCACACAAAGCCCTACCAAAGTTATGTTCTCCTATGATGCAAGGAATGGTGAAACTGCCAGGATCTTTCAACTTTGGGGGAAGCTTCCTCTAAATGATGGCGCTGCATTCTTCCGTCAATGCTACTGTCTCGTAATCTCCCAATCTCCGCTTTCGTGACAAAATATCTTTCATGAATTTGACATAGCTGGGTATTTTTTCCAAAGCTTCTGCAAATGGAATGTTGATATGAAGCTTTTTGAACACCTCCAAGAATCAAGCAAACTGCTTGGCCAGTTTTTTTTTCTGGAGACGCTGTGGAAACGGTGGAGGTAGAGTAATTATTTTTTGTTCTTTTTCCTTTGCTTCTTTTTCCTCCATCTGTGTAACTACTTCTTTTGGAACTTCCTCAATGGATGCCTTGATTCCAACATCTTTGTTGATTTCAGTACCGCTTTTTAAAATGATGGCATGACACAGCTATTTGCCCATGTTCCTTGGATTTGGTTCTGTGTTGTTGGGAAGATTTCCTGGCGGTCTGTAACTCTGAGCATTGGCCAGTTGTCCAATTCTATTCTCTAGTGCTTTAATAGAGGCAGATTGGCTTTGAAATATAGCATCGTATGCTGCTTGTTGCTTTTTGAACATCTCTGCAATCCATTCTTTCATTTCTGGTTCTTTTTCATTCTCCTGGCCTTTATCTGTTGTTGGAATCCATGCGGTGGATAGTTCTTTTGCCCTGAGTTGTTGCTCCATGAAAAATTAGGATGATTCCTCCACCATGGGTTGTAGGTGTTGGAATATGGATTGTTCCCATATCTGTTGAAATTATTGATATAATTCACCGTTTCTTTATGTTGGTTTGGCTCTGGTCCTCCTCCATAATGTGAACTTGTGGCTCCAATATTGCTTTACGTGCTAAGAGTTTCCAAGAATTTACATATTTGATCTAGTGTGGCATTAACTGCTGTGTTGGCTCCAACTTCATAAATTCCAGCAATTCTCTGGATCATGCTTCTTTCTATTGGCCACAAGGAATTGTTATTAGCCATTTCTTCAATTAGGTCCCAAGCTTTATCTTCTCTTTTTGCCATCAAAGCTCCTCTAGCAGCAGCATCAATTGTGGTTCTCATCAGTCCAGAAAGTCCATTATAGAAAGTTTGGACTTGAAACCATTTTGGAATCTCATGGTGATGACATTTCCAGAGCAAATCTTTGTACCTTTCCCAAACTTCGTAGAGAGTTTTCGAGTCTTGTTGTATAAAGGATGTGATGTCATTCCTTAGTTTTGCTGTTCTGGCTGGTGGAAAATACTTTGTAAGGAATTTGGTGGCTAGAGTGTTCCAAGTTGTGATAAAACCTGCTTGTAGTAAATGTAGCCAGACTTTAGCTCTGTCTTTCAAAGAATATGGGAAAATCTGCAGTCTCATTGCTTCTTCAGCTCCTCAGTTGTAATTGAAAGTGCCGCAAACTTCCAAGAAATTGCTGATATGGGCATTAAGATCCTCAGTTGCATCCCCTCAAACTGAACTGACTGCTGAATCATCTGAATGCATGTTTTGATGTCACATGTGTTTGCTGGTAAGGGATGAAGTACAATACAACAAATGAAGCCGTCGACCACTGGAATGGTTCTGTCTCGAATGGAATTGGTGGTGCAACTTCTAAAGGTTCAGGTTCCATGTTGACTAAAGCTTCTTGGCCTTCTCGCCTTTCCCTTCTCAAATGTCTTATGGTTCTTTCAATATCTGGGTCAAGCGGTCGGAGTTCAAAGCTTCTGGTTCGTCTCATGTCGTGTCTGTGAACCTGAAACACACGAAAACAAAGATAATAAGTAAAAAGAAATTAGACACAAGTAACGTATCTAACCCCAAACTAATAGTGAAAGATAAATAAGTCCCCGGCAATGGCGCCAAAAACTTGACCGGCGTTTTCACACGCATATAACGCAAGCGCACGTATCGTTCAAGTAGTATAAAAAGTAACGATCCCACGAGGACTTAATATCTAAGCTATTAATTTTATGAGGCCAAATGATTACTAGTATCTAATGGATTGGTTGTTTGATTGGAATAGTGACTTTAAAAATTAAAAATTAAAACAAGTAAATAAAATGGGGCGAAAGTTGGTTGAGGAAAATTCAAATTTATAAAACTATCAAGGGTTGTGAATTCTTCCAATATCTTTTTAAAAGATAAAGTGGTTATTTCATGTTTGTGTAATATATTGGTTTACTAACTTGGAACACGAAATTCTACAAAAGCCTCTGTCGATGGTCGGATGCAAATAACCATTGTAATCCAATTAAATCATATGTCTATGTCAATTAAATTACCTGGATTCATTAAGACTAGGTTCCAATTGTGGTTACTCCCGCTCGACAGGTATATGTCTATCCTATAAAAAATCTATTAAAGGGTTATCTATCCTCAAGGAAGATCGTGGGCTATTAAGTCTAGGGTCTTAAACCTAAAATTCATTCGTCAAGTTTATTTTAAGTTTACCATATCAATCTTATTAATGTCCAGTTAACAAGAAGCATTAAGCTTAAGACTTAATAAGTAAACCTTTATATTACCCAAACTATAAAATAGCCCCTTTATAAACCGGTGATATTGGAATTCATCACAACCCCAGATAACAGGCTTAGCTACGACACATATTTACAACTACTAAAAGCTTAAAAATACAAGAATTAAAGTAAAATGCTGAAAATTAAAAAGGAAAAAATACAATAAAAGAAAATGCTAGGGTTAAAGGATCCACATTTATTACAACTATTTTAGATATCTCCCTTAATATAATATATTAACTTGTGTGATATTACCAACCAGCCATATAGGCGGTAACTTGATTAAGTCAAATTAATAATTAATTACCAACCGACCAACCAGGCGGTATCCATGCTTAGTCAGGTTAAAACCAATTTAATATCAATTACCAACCGGCCAATATAGCAGTATCCTTATTAAGTCAAATTTTAAATAGTTATTATATTATAATTAAGGGAGATTAATCTAAATAGCAATAATAAAAGTTTTACCTTTTACCCTAGCAGGGGGAAGTTTATTGAACAATTATGACCCATAACATCACTATTTGTATAGAACAATGTGTTGTTGTACAAATTAACTATGTGACAAAGGAAATTGCTCTTTTATCATTTGTAATTGGATTACCGGGATATATAAATGATAAGAGTCCATATGATTAGTACTAGATTAATAAGATATGAGACAATATTAATTCACTAAGGTTTAATCATTAAATATCCTTAGTCGTAGTATTATTGAGACTGGACATCGATAATGCGGAATAGGCTAGTATTACACTTGTGTGTGTTATGGAAGTATAACAGCATAGTTCTCATATATTTTGGTATTGGATACTCATGCAAGTGTAATATGAGGTTGTGTTTACCGATGGTACGGAAACAGCTTCGCTCTGGATAGACCCCTCGGAATCCCATTGGTAGTATGACTATGTGTCTATGGGAGTCCGAATCAGGATAAGTGTATTTGGTCTTAACCTGAGACTTGCATCGCTAATACTTGCGATAATCAGTATACTTTGGTTTTGGTCATCCGGGGCTTTAACATGTTCTGTGTACGCCTCTGCTGGGTATACTGAGAATCGTAGTGTATTGGGTGTGATGTCAAGATAGAAGTATCACTTCAGTCATATGAAGATGATGATCACGCAGGATACAAAACTGGTACTCTTGTATGCTGCAGCTATCAGGATAATATGACAAGGTCATGATTATCCGATTAAAGAGACTATTTACCAGAGATCCGATATATGCTTCGTATGGGGCAGACACAATTCCAGCCCCAGGCCCAGCTTGTGACATTCTGATACTGGATCGTAATACGCAATACTACGTATGCTACGCCTGGCAAAGATTACATATTCCTTTAAAGAATATTTCTGGAGAATTGGGTAGGCACGGGGCTTTGCTAGAAGCCAATCATGTCTTGTAAATCGGTAAGAACGTGGTACCGGGTACGCACGTATTCGGATAGTCCGATAACCGTATTTACTGCCAACATATCCACGAATCTCTTGGGTCGCTTCTTGAAGATTCACCGTTGAGATTTGACTCGAACAGAAAATTAATCTGGGATTAATTATGAGAGAGAAAATTAATCTGAGATTAATTACGACAGAAAATTAATCTGGGATTAATTAAAAGAGAAAGAATTAATCTGGGATTAATTGCGTCGAGAATTTATCTGGGATAAAATTAGTCGAGAAGAGAGAACGCGATTAATTTAGAATTAATCGGTAAAGTAAATTTAATAGTGAAATTAGATTTTACTATTTAATTTATTTAATTTGGGCTAAAATAATTTATTAGATATATTAATTGAAATTGGATTTCAATGCGGAATTAAAATTGGATTTTAATTCGTGCGAACGAATTAATTTGGAATTAATTCGTAAGCGACTTTCGTAATAATTTTACGAGGCATTATTATTTAATTAAATTGGATTTAATTACGTCGCGACGAAAAATTTGTTTAATCGAATTAAACGAAACCGAGCCCGAAGTGTGTTGAGCAAGCCCACTTGAATTTTGAATTTAAAGTGGGGCCCACCAATTTACATCATAAGTCACTTTTTGGTGATGGATATGATTGATGGGTTTTGTTGGAAGCTTTGTCCAACACACTTTGTATTTTCTTTTTGGAAAAAGGATATACACATTTTTGTTTTTGACTTTTGTAATTGGTTTAAGAAAGCAAATACAAAAAATCAAAAACTCTCTCTTCTTTCCCTTGCCATGACCGAACCTTGCTTCTCTTGGAGAAGAAAATTTTCTTTCAAATTTTGTTCAAGCTAGCACTTAAAGGAGTGAATCAAGGTGATAGGGAAACTCACCCAAGTATTGGAAACACTCAAAGAAGGCTTGGAAGCTTCAATATCCATGGAAAAAATTTTGAACTCATCCGATCAATGTGAGTATTTTCCACAACTCTTTTGATTTTATTCACACACAAATCACTCTTAGACGATATTGGCATGTTCTAGGAACACTTACAATGGTATCAGAGCCAATCCTAAGTTTGATTTGAATATAGGGTCTGTAAACTTTAATTTGGGAATTTTGTGTTTGGAGCTTGATTTTCTTAAATTGATGATTTGGTTGAGCTTGGATGATGTTTAATTGGATTTGTATGTCATTGATTTTGTGAAAAATTGATTAGATTAATTTTCCCCAAATTCACATGCTTGGCCGGAAGTTACCCTAGGTTGCTCATGGTGGAATTTTGGAAATTTGACAATTGGAAGTGTTAAATGGCATGATAGAAATATTGAATGTTGATTTAATTAGATTGAAATCAAATCGAATGATTTTATATGCCTTAGCTGTGAGCCTTGATGCATGTTATAAGATTGATTTTGCTTCAATTTGTGTTAGACATGAATTGGAAATGTAGAACATATTAATTGAATTAATTAGTGTTTTGGAAGCATTAGATTAATTAATTAATTATGGTAATTACACTTGAATTGAATTAATTTGTAATTTGGAATGATGAATTAATTTAATTGTTGTATTTGGGCTTAATGAGCTTGGTTGGGCCAAGTTTGGTTTAGGATAATTGGTTCGATCCAATTGGGCCTAAAATCATTTCCATAAAGTCCAAATATGATAATTGGGCCTTTAAAATTTTAATTGGGCGTAATGGGCCTAAATTGATTTATGGCATAAGGTGATTCCTAATTGGGCCTTGGCATCTTGGGTTTGACCCATAATTGCCAAAACCTATGCTTAAAGAATTAATTAAAAGCCCATTGAACTTTAATTGAATAGTATTGGATACTAATTGGGCCTTTGAGACCCGTAAAGATTGGATTTGGAATCCAAGTCTAAAAGGCACTTTTAAAAGTGTTATTATTTAATTTAGAATTAAATATGAATTAGTATTGAATATAATTTAAATTGGATTTAAAATTGTAGTTCGATATAATTCAAGAATACTTACTTTGAGTATTTATTCTTAAACGAGTTTGACTCGAGCAAATTAAATCGTTGTTTGAACATTGGATGATCACTAATTAAAGATTAATTAATTGGATTAGATTGATTGATGACATGCTTTGTGTGAATACTTTGATGTATGTATGAATAATGTATATCGGATGGATATTAGAAGGGTGATGGCAATTTTGGAAATTGTTGTAATAAATTTAGAATTTATTAAATTGGACCTGCGTGTCCAGCCTATTACCTCTTTTCTCATTGTATTTCTCTTCTCACCAATTCCCCTCAATGTAAATGAGGTTGCTTTAGAAGTATTATGTAATTGGGTAGAAGTATGAATAGTGCTAGCGGGAGAGAGGAAAGTGAGAGATTTGTTCTAGGAACAAGTTTGTTATATATCCATTCACATATCATTATTAAATTTATTTCGCGCCTTATTATGATTTTAGAATGCATGCTTAAGGGTGTATGATGAGACCTAATTAAAGATAATAAATTGGTTGCCAAATCGCGACAAAAACCCTCATTTCATATTAAGTGTTTTTCCTTCCATTGAGTGATTCTCTCTCAAGATCCAAGATTGGCATTGGTTTGTTGGCCAAAGTCAAGACCTTTGTGTTGGACAATTATGACCCATAGCATCACTATTTGTACAGAACATGGTGTTGTTGTACAAATTAACTATGTGACAAAGGAAATTGCTCTTTCATCATTTGTAATTAGATTACCGGGATATATAAATGATAAAAGTCCATATGATTAGTTCCGGATTGATAAGATATAATACAATATCAATCCATGGAGGTTTAATCATTAAAACATCCATAGTCGGAGTATTATCGAGATTGGACATCAATAATGCGAAATAGACTAGTATTGCACTTGTGCGTGTTATGGGAGCATAATGGCATAATTCTCATATATTTGGGTATTGGATACTCATGCAAGTGTAATAGGAGGTTGTGTTTACCGATGGTACGGAAACAGCTTCGCTCTGGATAGACCCCTCAGAATTCCATTGGTAGTATGACTATGTGTCTATGGAAGTCCGAATCAGGGTAGGTGTATTTGGTCTTAACATGAGACTTGCACCGCTAATACTTTCGACAATCAATATACTTTGGTTTTGGTCGTCCAGGGCTTTAACAGGTTATGTGTATGCCTCTTCTTATTATATTGAGAATCGTAGTGTATTGGGTGTGATGTCAAGATGGAAGTATCACTTCAGTCATAGTGAAGATGATGGTCACGAAGGATACGGAACTGGTGCTCTTATATGCTGCAGCTATCGGGATAATATGACTAGGTCATGTTTATCCGATTAAAGAGACTAGTTACCAGAGATCCGACATGTGCTTCGTACGGGGCAGACACAATTCCAGCCCCAGGCCTAGCACGTGACATCTGATACTGGATCGCAGTACGCAATACTACATATACTACGCCTGATATAGATTACATATTCCTTTAAGAATATTTCTGGAGAATTGGGTAGGCACGGTGCTTTTCTAGAAGCCAACCATGTCTTGTAAATCGGTAAAAACGTAGTACTGGGTACGTACGTGTTCGGATAGTCCGACGACCGAATTTACTGCCAACATATCTGGGGATCTCATGGGTCACTTCCCGAAGATTCACCGATGACGTATGACTCGCACATTATTAATCTGGGATTAATTAATAGAGAGAGAAAATTAATCTGGGATTAATTACAGAGATATTTTATCTGGGATAAAATACTATTTAAAGAGAGAGTACGATTAATTTGGAATTAATCGATAAATAATATATTCGATATATTATATGAAATTAGATTTCGACGCGGAATTAAAATTGTATTTTAATTCGGGCGAACGAGTTAATTTAGAATTAATTCGCTAGCGACGTGAATAGTAATTTTGCTAGGCATAATTATTTAATTAAATTTGATATAATTACGTCGCAACGGAAAATTCGTTAATTCGGAATTAGCGAACCCGAGCCCGGGAGTGTTTGTGGGACCACTCGCATTTCGAATCAAGTGGGGCCCACAAGTCACATCACGCGTCACATCATTAGTCATTCATGTGATGGGTGTCTTGTCACCTTTTTGGTGATTGACAACTTGTCAAATTTTGAATGATGGAAGTAGATGGAAGACTTTAAAGTCTTGTACCACTTTTTGGAAAAGGGTTAGATGTATTAGATTTTGGAAATCCAAAATACAAAACACACACAACTCATCTTCTTTCTCTCTCTCTCTCCCATTCGGCCAAGGGCCAATTTTTCTCTCAATTGCTTCTCTTTGCCGAGAACAACAATGATGGACAATGAAGATTTGTGGCAAATTTTCCAAGATGCTAGCACATCCAAGGGGTCAAACAAAGGTGATAGGGAAACCCATCTATGAGCATGTAATCCATTTGAAACAGAGCTTGGAGCTTGGAGCACACAAAGAGGGGTTGACCGAAACTTTTGGAGCACAAAGTTTGAGCTTGGCCGAGAGTCATCCATGGAGGAAAAGCTTGAAGAAATTTTTGTGTTCATCGCATCGCAAAGCCGATGAAAGTGAGTATTCCGTAACTTTACTTTGAAGTATTCACATGTTTTCATTGCTTAATTTGATCTTGGGATAACCTAGAAACCCAACAATGGTATCAGAGCCTTGATTAAGCATGAAATTTGATTTAGGGTAAAATTTGGGTAAAATTGATTTGAGCATGATTTGATGAAATTGTTTGATTGGGTATGCTTGAATGATAATAACTTAGAGTTATTTGTGATCAATTTGATGAAAATTGAATTGGAACAATTTTTCCCCAAAATTTTGGCTTGGCCGAAAGTTTAGTGCCCTAATGTCATGGTAATTTTTGTTTTTTGAATCATTGGATGAGTTTGAAAGACTTGGGAAATATTAATTTAGGATTTAATTGGATTGAAATCGAAATCGAACATAAAAACCCCAAATTGTTGTGACCAATTAGCATGGAAATGAATTGATTTTTTGATTCAATAATGTTGGACATGTGTTGATGATGATTATCATGATTAATTAAGTAAATTGGTATTTTGGAAATGTTAATTTGACTAATTAATTTTGGCTATACACTTTAGTTAATTTAATTGTGATATTTGGAATATTATGATTAAATTGGTTGGGCTAAATTTGGAATTGGGCTTTTAAAGTTGTATTTGGGCTTAATGGGCTTGGTTGGGCCAAGTTTGGTTTAGGTTAATTGGTTGGATCCAATTGGGCCTAAAACTATTTCCATAAAGTCCAAATATAATAAAATGGTCCTTTAAAATTTTAATTGGGCCTAATGGGCCTAAATTGATTTTTGGCAAAGGGTGATTCATTTATTGGGCTTTGGTTGCTAAAGTCCATGCCTTATAAATTAATTGAAAGCCCATTGGACTTTAATTAAATTGACATTGGATGTTAGTTGGGCTTTGAGACCCGTAATGATTAGATTTAGAATCTAAGTCGCAAAAGGCTCATTAAAAAGTGTAATTATTTAATTTGGAATTAAATAAAGAATTAGTATTGAATTCAAATTAAATTAGATTTAATGTTGTAGTTTGATATAATTCAAGAATTCGTACTTTGAGTACTTATTCTTAAAACGAGTTTGACTCGCGCAAATCAAATCGTTGTTTGAACATTGGATGGTCATTAATTTCAGATTAATTAATTGGATTAGATTGATTGATAACATGATTTGTGTGAATACATGGATGTGATGTATGAATAATGTATATCGGATGGATATTAGATGGGTGAGGGCAATTTTGGAAATTGTTGTAATAAATTTAGAATTTATTAATTGGACCTGCGTGTCCAGCCTATTACCTCTTGATTCTTTGTATTTCTCTTCTCACCTATTCCCCTCAATGTAAATGAGGTTTATTTAGAAGTGTTATGTAATTGGGTAGAAGTAAGATTTGTGCTAGCGGGAGAGAGGAAATGGAGAGATTTGTTCTAGAAACAAAGTGTTTTAAATATCCATCCGCATATCATTATTAATTTATTTATCGCGCCTTATTATGTTTTTAGAATGCATGTTTAATGGTGTATGATGAGACCTAATCAAAGATAATTAATTGGTTGCCAATTACGCGAAAAACCCTCAACATATATTAAGCGTTTTTCCTTCCATTAAATGATTCATTCTCAAGATCCAAGATTGGCACTTGTTTGTTGGCCAAATTCAAGACCTTTGTCCATCGCGGATGTGTTTGAATCATGAAGACTTTGTTCCATATCGGTGTCTTGTCCAAGTTGTGATTTGTTGGCCAAAGTCAAGATCACTTCTTGTCCATCGACATCAATTACGAAGCTTTCCAAGGTCAATGAGTCTCGCTTAACTGAGATCATTAAGTTTGTTGTGCCAAAACCAAGGCTTAGTTGATTCAGAGGAAAAAGGTTAGGCAATATATCAGATATATTGGCATATATTAGATATATGTTTCGGACTTGGATGTCCACCTACTGGATCTAGGAATTGGATGAGATCCAATTGATCTCAGAGATCTACCTAGTTAAATATCATACAATTTGTTGGCCAAAGTCAAGGTTGTGTGTTATTTAATAGGATCCTAGCCCACTAGGAAACAAGGTTTACCGAGTACTCAACAGAGGGTTAGAGGCTCACCGAAAAATTGTGGGAGGCAAGTATTAAATTTGCAATTTCGTTTAGATACTTGCCAATACGCGCTCATTTCAATTTTTCGTTATTACTAAAATATATATTAGTTGGACTAATATTTAATCGTTGTTTTAAATTAAACGATTGGACTGTATTCAAACTACTTCAAATTATAGTTGATTATATAATTGGATTATAATAATAATATATTTGAATTTAAATAATTAAATTATAGTTGATTATATAGTTAGACTATAGTAATCATTATATTCAATAGTACCTGAAATCTTTCAATTATCTTGATTGCTATAGTCCAACTATCCAATCAAGATAATTGAAAGATTAGCGTTTAAAACATAACATGGATAAAAATGTCTTTAAACGGGTTAATTTTCAAATTGGGAATAATACCTCAGGATAGTCCTGAGAACTAAGAAGTTACTCTATTTGATAGAGAAACCTCTTGGGCCTAAGCCCGGAGTTGAGCAAATAGTAGAACATGATCTTTGGAAGATTTATGTGATGATATCTTTAGTGCTCAATCCATTATACTTAATGCAATGACACTTTAATTTCGTCGTCAGAATTAAGGATTAGTTGGACTAATATTCAATTGTTGTTTTAATTAAACAGTTAGACTGTATTCAAATTACTTCATTTATAGTTGATTATATAATTGGATTATAGTAATCAATATATTTGAATTTTACCGATTATTTATAGTTGATTATATAATTGGATTATAGTAATCAATATATTTGAATTTAACCAATCAAATAGTAGCTGATTATTTAGTTAGACTATAGAAATCATTATATTCGATTGTACCCGAAATCGTTGATTAGATAGTTGGACTATTAGAATCAAGATAACTGAAAGATTAGAGTTTAAAACATAATCATGGGTGAAAATGTCTTTTAGCGGCTTCAATTTTCAAATTGGGAATAGAACCTCAGGATAGTCATGGGAGCCGAGAAGTTACTCTATATAATATAGCAACCTCTCGGGCCTAAGCCCGGAGTTGAACAAATAGTAGAGCATGAGCTTTGGAAGACTCATCGTGATGATAACTTTAGTGCTCAATCCGTTATGCTTGCCGCAAAGACTCCTTAATTTCTTCGTCAGAACTAAGGATTAGATCTTTATAGTATGATATTGAAATTGAAGGATCTTCGTAGATCTATATATAGATCTGAGAAGTACTGATTGTAAAAGATAACTCTTGGAGAGTTAATGGCTATGCTCAAGGAGATATAGCCAGAGCTTACAAAAGGGCAAGAAGCGCAAGACGCATCTTACTTCAACATCCCAGAAGGTCAAGGCTTGGCCAAAGGCTTCTAGGGATGTGAAAAGGGGCAAAGGCAAAATCGTCACAGTCTTCTAGGAAGACAAATGACATATCCCAAGATGTCTGCCTAAACTGTGGCAAACGGGGTCACTGGAAGCGTGACTGCTGTATGGAAAAAGGCAGACATGAAGGAAGTGAAGACGGACAAGACTCCGGCTTCCGGTATGTTTGTTATAAACATGTCCACTGCTGGTTTTAAAATTGGATTTTAGATACTGGATGTGGTACATAAATATATTTACTGATGTACGGGATCTGCTGATTAGCATGAGATTGGCTTCAGTTGAGATTGACCTATGAGTCGGAAATAGGACATGAGTCGTTGTTTTGGCCGTAGAAACCTAAGTTTTGGAACTGCCCTTTGGGCATATACTTAAATTAGGAAAAAGTTACAATGTATCTAGTTTGACTAGGAACATTATCTCTATATCTAGTTTGACTAGGAACATTATCTCTGTATCTAGTTTAACCCGTTGCGGGTATACCTTTATATTCTAGAACACTAAATATTTTGTTTATAAAGATGATATTGAGATAAGCACATTAGATGTGAATAATAATATTTATATTTAGAATATAAATGAATCTCAAACATATAATATGACAAACAAAAGCTCAAACTGAATTAATCAGAAGAGACTTATTTGTGGCATTGTTATCTAGGACACATTAACAAGACACGTATATCCACACTTTCGAAGAGTGAGTACTAGGATGAATTTGATTCTAATTCAAATGATGTCTACGAATCTAGTTTATTAGGCAAAGTGCCTAAAACACCTTTTACTTGGTAAAAGTGCAAGTGCCACCGATCAGTTAGCCCTCGTTCATAGTGACGTAAGTGGGTTCATGTCTAGCTAGGCTAGAGATGAATATGAATACTTCATAACCTTTACGGATATGGCATCGCATTACGGTTATGTGTATCTTATGAAACACAAGTCATAAACTTTTAGAGTATCGACACGAAGTAAGAAAACAGACCGGTAAAAGTATTAAAAATATTACGGTCGGACCATAGTGTAAAATACTTGAACATATGAGTTTCAAGATTACTTGAAAGAGTATGGTATTCTTTCACATTGGACTCCTCCCGGGACACCTCAATTTGACGGTGCGTCCGAACAGAGAAACCGAACTTTGTTGGACATGGTAAGGTTAATGATGAGTCACTCTGAGCTACCAATTTCCTTCTGAGGATACACATTAAACAGTGCAAGACTTATTTTGAATAAGGTTCCATGAAAATCTGTTAGACAGACTTTCATGGAACCTTATTCATGGATGTCAACATACTAATGGAAAAATGCTGAACCGACTACGTATGAGGTAGTGATACAAGGTATCGACTCCTTTTATGGCAAAATGCCATGATATCCGAAATGGATTCCATGTATACCAACCAAGTTTGGACACTGGTTGATGTATCAGAAGGCATTGTGCCTATTGGTACTAAATGAGTCTTCAAGGAAGACATACATGGATGGCAACATACTAATGTACACAGCTAGGCTTGTACATAAAGGGTATCGTCAACGACATAGTGTCGACTAAAACGAAACTTTTTCACTTGTTGCCATGATTAAATCCAATTGGATGATGCTTGCTATTGCTGCATATTTCGTTTATGAAATATGATAGAAGGACACCAAAACCGCTTTCCTTAACGGAAACCTTTTGGAGGATGTTTATAAACATCCTGATGGTTTTGTCGTGCCAAAACAAGCAAACAAGGTTTGGAAGTTAAATCGATCCATTTATAGATCGAAGCAAGCATTGCGTTCTTGGAACTAGCGTTTTGATGTTATCATAATGGTTTATGATTTAATTCAAAATGAATATGATTCTTGTGTATATAAGAAGGTTAGTGGGAGCGCACTGACAGTGAATATACTATAATTTGATGATGTATTGCTTCTTAGCAATAACATTCCCATAATATAATCGGTGAAAGCTTGGCTTTCATTAAAATTCTTCATAAAATACTTGGGAGTGGCAACCTTTATTCTAGGAATAAAGATCTATTGGGTTAGATCTAAAAGTTGTTGGCACTCTCCGAGAACTCGTATATTGAAATATATGTACGTGACCTAGTGTCTCATATGCTTTGAGCATATGGAGTCACAATCAGGCCAATCCAGATGATGCTCACTGGATTGATGTTAAGAACATCCTTAAGTATCTTAGATGAACTAAGGATACTTTCTTAAGCTATGGAGAATGAGAACTTGAGGTGACTGGGTTCACCGCTGCAAGTTTCCAAACTGATAAAAATGACTGTAAGTCGCAATAAGGGTACTATATAGTTTGAATAACGGAACAATGAGCTTGAAATATTCCAAGCAAGATATTGTTGCCGAATAAATAACAAAAACGGAACATTGTTGCAGCTGAGGCAGCAAAAGAAGCATTTTGGATCTATATAATATTCCTAATTAGATTAGAAGTAGTTCTGTTAGCAGTTGAGCTAGGCTACAACACATGCTAAGGAACCGCGGTCTCATCAATGATCCAAGTATATACTTCAACTATTTCATCTTATTCGTAAGATCATACATTGTGGCGATGTGATGATTGAATAAATCGTATCAGATGATAGCATTGTAAATCCGCTGACGAAAGCCGTTTCTCAGCAGAAGTTTGAGTGACCCGTACATAGTTCATGTGTAGGACGCTTGAGTGATTGGCTATAGGCCAAGTGGGAGATTGTTGGACAATTACGACCCATAGCATCACTATTTGTACATAACATGGTGTTGTTGTACAAATTAACTATGTGACAAAGGAAATTTCTCTTTTATCATTTGTAATTGGATTACCGGGATATATAAATGATAAGAGTCCATATGATTAGTACCAGATTAATAAGATATGAGACAATATTAATCCACTAAGGTTCAATCATTAAATATCCCTAGTCGTAGTATTATTGAGATTGGACATCGATAATGCGGAATAGGCTAGTATTACACTTGTGCGTGTTATGGAAGCATAACATCATAGTTCTCATATATTTGGGTATTGGATACTCATGCAAGTGTAATAGGAGGTTGTGTTTACCGATGGTACGGAAACAGCTTCGCTCTGGATAGACCCCTCAGAATCCCATTGGTAGTATGATTATGTGTCTATGGGAGTCCGAATCAGGGTAGATGTATTTGGTCTTAACGTGAGACTTGCATCGCTAATACTTGCGACAGTCAGATTACGACGAAACCTTTTATCTGTTGCCATAGTTAAATCCATTTGGATAATGCTTGCTGATGCTGCATGTTTCATTTATAAAATATGGCAGCTGAACGTCAAAATCGTTTTCCTTAAACGGAAACCTTTTGGAGCAAACAAGGTTTGCAAGTTAATTTAATCCATTTATGGATTGAAGCAAGCATTGCGTTCTTGGAATTATCGTTTTGATGTAATCATAATAATATATGATTTAATTCAAAACGAAATAATTCTTGTGTATATAAGGAGGTTAATGGGAGCACACTGACAGTGACTGTCTTAAAAAATGATGATGTATCATTTCTTGGAAATGATATTCCCATAATACAATCGGTGAAAGCTTGGCTTTCATGAAAATTCTCCGTAGACTACTTGGGAGAAACAACATTTATTCTAGGAATAAGGATCTACTGGGATTGATCTAAAAGTTGTTGACACTCTCCGAGAACTTGTACATTGAAATAAATGTACGCGACCTGGTATCTCATATGCTTTGAGCATATGGAGTCACAATCAGACCAATCCGAGTGATAGTCACTGGATTGATGTTAAGAACATCTTTAAGTACCTTAGATGAACTAAGAATGCTTTCTTGAGCTATGGAGAAGGAGAACTTGAAGTGACTGGGTTCACTGCTGCAAGTTTCCAAACTGATAAAAACGACTATAAGTCATAATAAAGGTACTATATAGTTTGAATAATGGAACAGTGAGATGGAAATCTTCCAAGCAAGATACTGTTGCCAAATAAACAATACAAGCGGAATATTGCTGCAGCTGAGGCAGCAATAGAAGCACTTAGGATCTAAATAATCCTAATTGGATTAGGAGTAGTTCTGTTAGCAGTTGAGCTAGGCTACATCACAGGCTAAAGAATTAATGGTCTCATCATCGATCCAAGTATATACTTCAACTATTCATCTGATTCGTTCGGATCATACATCGTAGCGATGTGATGATCGAATAAATCGCTTCAGATGATAACTTTGTAAATCCGCTGACAAAAGTATTTTTCTCAGCAGAAGTTTGAGCCAACAGTACATAGTTCAAGTGTAGGACACTTGAGTGATTGGCTATAAGCCAAGTGGGAGTTTGTTGGATAATTATGACCCATAGCATCACTATTTATACAGAACATGGTGTTGTTGTACAAATTAACTATGTGACAAAGGAAATTGCTCTTTTATCATTTGTAATTGGATTACCGGGATATATAAATGATAAAAGTCCATATGATTAGTTCCGGATTGATAAGATATGAGACAGTATCAATCCATGAAGGTTTAATTAGTAAAACATCTCTAGTCGGAGTATTATCGAGATTGGACATCGATAATGCAGAATAGACTAGTATTGCACTTGTGCGCGTTGTGGGAGCATAACGACATAATTCTCATATATTTGGGTATTGGATACTCATGCAAGTGTAATAGGAGGTTGTATTTACCGATGGTACGGAAACAGCTTCGCTCTGGATAGACCCCTCGAAATTCCATTGGTAATATGGCTATGTGTCTATGGAAGTCCGAATCAGGGTAGGTGTATTTGGTCTTAACCTGAGACATGCACCGCTAATACTTGCGACAATCAATATACTTTGGTTTTGGTCGTCCATGGCTTTAATCGGTTCTGTGTACGCCTCTTCTGGGTATATTGAGAATCGTAGTGTATTGGGTGTGATGTCAAGATGGAAGTATCACTCCAGTCACAGTGGAGATAATGGTCACGTAGGATACAGAACTGGTACTTTCATGTACTGTAGTCATCGGGATAATATGACTAGGTCATGATTATCCGATTATAGAGACTAGTTACCAGAGATCCGACATGTGCTTCGTACGGGGCAGACATAATTCCAGCCCCAGGCCTAGCACGTGACATACGATACTGGATCACAATACGCAATACTACGTAGACTACGCTTGATATAGATTACATATTCCTTTAAGAATATTTCTGGAGAATTGGGTAGGCACGGTGCTTTGCTAGAAGCCAACCATGTCTTGTAAATCGGTAAAAACGTAGTACTAGGTACGTACGTGTTCGGATAGTCCGACGACCGGATTTACTGCCAACATATCCGGGGATCTCATGGGTCACTTCCCAAAGATTCACCGATGACGTATGACTCGCACATAATTAATCTGGGATTAATTAATAGAGAGAGAAAATTAATCTGGGATTAATTACAGAGATATTTTATCTGAGATAAAATACTATTTAAAGAGAGAGAACGATTAATTTGGAATTAATCGATAAAATAATATATTCGATATATTATACGAAATTAGATTTCGACGCGGAATTAAAATTAGATTTTAATTCGGGCGAACGAGTTAATTTAGAATTAATTCGCTAGCGACGTGAATAGTAATTTTGCTAGGCATAATTATTTAATTCAATTTGATTTAATTACGTCGCAATGAAAAATTCGTTAATTCGAAATTAGCGAACCCGAGCCTGAGAGTGTTTGCGGGCCCACTCACATTTTGAATCAAGTGGGGCCCAAAAGTCACATCACGCGTCACATCATTAGTCATTCATGTGATGGGTGTCTTGTCACCTTTTTAGTGATTGACAACTTGTCAAATTTTTTGATTGATGTGAGTGGTTGGAAGGCTTAAATGCCTTGTACAATTTTTGGAAAAGGTAATTGGTATTAGATTTTTGAAATCCAAATAACCAAATGCCGAGAGATACAAGAAGCAATAGAAAGATTTGTGGCAAATTTTTCAATGATGCTAGCACATCCAATGGGTCACACAAAGGTGATAGGGAAACCCATTCATGAGCATGGAATCACAAATCAAAGCTTGGAGCTTGAAGACAAACATGGAGCACAAAGAAAAGGGCATGGCCGAACCTATGAGGAAAAGCTTGAAGAATTTTTTTTTTGTGTTCGTCGCATCCAAAAGCCGATCAAAGTGAGTATTCCACAATTTTACTTTGATGTATTCACATGTTTTCATTGCTTAATTTGATCTTGGGATAACCTAGAAACCCAACAAGGGCTGCTTTGCATTTAATTATAAATTGAGCCCCAATTCATTTTTGCAATGTTAGAGAACCTTCATACATCTTACAAGAAAGCAAAAACAGAGAGTTTTACTTAACCTTCATAATCATACACTCTCATACATCAAGCTCACACACTACACCTTTTAATCTTTAGTAGTGAGCTTAGAACATTTGGGTAAGCAACTCACACTTAGAATCTTCATCATCATTGTGAGTGCCCAAGTGTGTTTACAAACTTCTTAATCAAAACAGTTGTGGTTTGTGAAATCCCATCGTTTGGGTAATTGTAAAGGATAGTGAGTGAGCCTACGTAGAAAATTCAAAGTGTAAGGGTTTGAAGTGAACCTTGCGTAAAATTCTTGGTTGCGAGTGAACCATGGCAAAAACTCGATTGATAGTGAAAAGCTTCAAGCGCGGCTTGAGGGAGTGGACGTAGGCATTGTTGGCCGAACCACTATAACTTACGGTGTTATTTTCTTTATCCCTTAACTCTTTACTTATTGCAAGCTTTCATTTATTTACATGCTTATTAGTTAGAAACTTGCATATAAGCACTACAAGAAAAAAGGCTTTTACTGATACTAAATTAGTGTCAGTAAAGGGTTTTACTGACACTATATAAATGTGTCAGTGTTGCCGCAGCCAGAAATCACTGACACTAGTTTCTAGTGTCAGTAAACGTTAATACTGTAGTATCAGAAAATTATTGACACTATGGTATCAGTAATCTCTCACACTATTTTAGTGTCAGTAAATTATTGACACTATAACATCAGTATTTAGTGATACTATAGTGTCAGTAAATTTTGTTACTGCAGTATCAGTATATCGCATATATTTGATTTTTAGTGTCAGTAATTATTGTTACTATAGTATCAATATCCGTCAATATCTTTTAAAATTTAAAAATCGTATTATTTCACAATTATATTTCTTATGTTTTGTAATTAAATTAATCATAAAATATATATATATATATATATATATATACCAACTCAATGAAATAAAAAACTAAAAAATTACATTTATATAAAATTCGCAATATAATAGATAATCGTATTAATCAATTCAACAGTATCACATGATGAATACAAAAACTCCATAGACAATCTTTAAATTAACATATATATATTTCAAAAAATACTCTTAAAGTCCCACCATAATGTCATGCCCCCACCAAAATTCATGATACTTGTTGAGAAGCCTGCAACAATCCCCCAACAATATGATATCTGGCACAAAATCTGAAATTATAAACCAAATGTTAAGAATTAGATGGACTTCCAAAAAAAATCGATATCTTCATAAATAAAAACATTAAATACATCCAAATAAAAATACAAAATATAAATACAAAATATAACCCTAATCTAATTTTTGTCACATAAAGCACTTATTGACAATAACCATACCAACAACCTAAGAGCATGCATATAAAAAACCAAATGACATCCATAATAACAAGTTGTATCTTTCATACCGCTACATAATCACCAAAACAAACAAATCAATAACATACAATAAAAAGCATAGAAATAAAGACTGGTAGTTTGGCATGTAAAAGACTGGTCTAGATTGGCCAACAAGCATCTGCTGTCCATACTGCAATCAGATGGATAAGGGTAATAAATGTCTAATCAGATGATACAAGCATAAGTACCCCTGATTAATGTCGTAAGAAAGAACATGCAGTCTCTGATACAAATTTGAAGCCACGTCATACCTGGGGTCCATGTGGATGATAATATGTTTGGGGTGACTGCATTGGTGCAACCTGATATATGACAGGCTGGTGCCCAGCTACCACTGATCCCATCTGAAAATTTAAGTTAGCCACAAATATCAAATAAGTTGAACAGCATGCATTGAGATTTTTCATGAAATGCATGTAATTTCCATCTAATGGAAGCATAAAAGTCATAACATATTAGTAAACATCATAAGAAGAGAATTTGGATTCGTTTAAGTTAAAAACTAATCCAAAGTTAAAAACTAATCCCAATAAAAAACCATTCACACTCCTTACATGAAACCATGAAAAATAAGGCTTGAAGGGGAAACAAATTCAACTACTTACTCCAAAACCAACAGGCAAGCCATGCATATGTGGTACGGCAGACACATTTGGTGGATGATAGAAGGCATTATCACCAACAGGAGATAGAGGCCTAGCAGGCACTTGAGAGGGAATGAAACTCTTTGCATTAGGATTGAATTTAAATTCCTGAAACCCATAGACGAAGAATATGTTAACACATTGAGAAGAAAAATATTTAACACGGGAAGAGAGTATAGTAAGAATAAACACTTAAGTCATCTATCTTAATGTATTTGTGACAGCAGTAAAGTCAAATGATCATATAACACCCATAATATCAATCACACCTTGGCATGGGGATTCAATGTTGATTTTTCAGAAGAAAAAGAACCCACTGATGAGCTTGGAGATAAACCAGGAGCATTAGAAGCTAGAGTGGAAGCTGCACGATCTAAATTAGACGATGCAGAACTACCAGGTCTTCCACGAGGATTTACAGATTGTAATTCTCTAGGGGCTTTACTAGATACTGCAGCTTCCAATGGTTCACCATGGGAACTTGTCTTTTCATTACCCTTAGATAAAACAATAGATGTCGTATATGAAGTTGCATTCGCAGATTGTCCCACTTTGTCAGTGCCATCCATCTCACTGTTTGGTGACGATTGTGAATCTATATCAAACATTGCACGTGGTTAGCACCATAAACTTACTGGAGAAACAATCATAATCAAAATAGGTGTAAATTAGATTACATGCTGATGATTAAGAAATTAATAGTGATATTTTCAAAGTCAAAAAATCAAAAATTCAAAATACAAATGCAATTTATGAAAATTGTCATCTCATGAACATTAGTATCATACATCAGTCTAGTTTCAATCAAATTGTATTCACTCACCCCCAGATTTTGGCAATTGAGCATCCTCTGGTAGCTGCAACAGATTAAGAGCAAAGGAAAAAGGAATATATATGTTAGAAGAAAATAAATCATAAGCACATTCACAAGGCAACTCCAAGTTTCCACCAGTAATTACGCAATAGTAACCAAGTCTAACTCACCGGCTGCTTTTCTACAAAATCCTTTGCATCATTATTTCCTCCACGATCACGAAGCAAATTCTCATGGACCCTATAAATTCAAATGTTGAAACCCAGTCTCATAGGATAGCACAAGTTATCTTACTCATGGTTGTAAAAACAGCTTTTTAAAAACGTAGAATCGTACGTTTTTACGATCATAGGGATTAAAATCTGGTTGAAACGCAACAAAATCGCAAATAGGGATAAAACATATCAAATTGTGATTTTTAGGGGGTGGAAATTGTAAAAACGCGAGTTTTGGGGCCATTTTGATCAAATGTCCCAAAGGCGTCGTACCTGGACAAAATAGAAATTGAAAACCCTAGCTCCTCTGTTTCTTTGTTCTGCACACATAGAAAATCAGAAATTACAAACCCTAGCCCCCCTCGTGAATCTTGAACAAAGCATGAGAGAAATTCTAAAACCCTAGCCACTCCTCTCCATGACTCATCTTCATCACAATCCCAAAGGGCTTAAAGGGTAATTTCGCAACAACTTTCCCAGTTTCCATTCAAACAGAGAATTCAACACCCAAAAACAAAGAAAAGAACAAGGGCCACAACGGCACCGGATTTTAATTTGAATAAGGACAAATCACGGCCGGATTCTTTCACTGGCTTTCGCTTTTCATGGTTTCGAGTTTCTTGGAGGCCTTGTCTATGGAGGATTTGAGGGATTTGTAAGAGTTGGTTCGGTAAATGAGAAGCCATGTGAGTGATTCGCAAATGATGATTGTGCGACAAGAGTTGGTTCGGCAAGAGTTGGTTCAGTAAATGATTCGCAAATGAGAAGCCATGAGATTTAGTAATATATGCGAAAAACGTCACTTCCTTGAGGTGTTGGTTCGACTCCAGACGACTACGCGTTTTTTTTTTTTATTTCTTACTGATACTATGGTAATAGTAATTACTGACACTAAAATCACTGATACCATAGTGTCAGTAATTATTGATATTTAAGTGAAAAACACGGAAATAGACACATTTACACGTCGTTTCTGACACTTTTAGCCTAGTGTCACTAAGCTTAGTGTCAGTAAAGGCCTTTTTTCTTGTAGTGAAGTTATTTATCGAAATAGAGAAAATCAACCTAAGACTTAATTGGTTAAAGTAGTTAAAATCGGTAAAGATTTTAAATTCTGCATTATTAGATAATAACCCAATTCACCCCTTCTTGGGTATATAGAGATTGTTTGTCACTAGTACTTGTAGGGAATTTCAAAACTATTATATAAGGATCATGAAAATGGAATTTATAACATCAACAATATTGAAATCTAAAAGGATTATGAAAATAAACAATAACAAATTTATAACAGTAAGAAATTTGATCCTCGAGTCTTGGTTTGAAAAATACCTTATGAATTAAGCTCTTTTAACAAAAAAAAAATAATGAACCTAACAAATAAAAACAAAAATATTAACTAATTGTAGAAATTATAGGGAAAGTTTTCAATTTGCACTGTGCAATGATAGAGTTCTTTCGAAAAACTGATAAAATTTTAATATAAGATGAGTGGTAATCATGTAAATATTAGGATAAATCTTAGCGATAAAATCCTATGAGTCCTTAATTTTTTTTTTTTGCCATAATGTCCCATCAAGTCTTTGATTTTTTCATAATACCCCATCAAGTCATTGCAGTTAAAAATTAATAGTAACATATTCATTTATTTTTTTTTTTTTCTTTTTTTTGCCCTTTATCAAATTTATAAGTAATAAAAATACATCAATAATTATGGTACTCATATGATATATTAAAAGCATAAAACCTTAAATGTAAATTTTTACAAGGTAATTTCGATCACTAAAATAAAACTATAGTAATATAAAGAGGTAGTAAGAATTTATGTTTTTCTGTTAACAAGAAATCCTCTCACCTAAATTATAAATAAAGTGGTGGAACTTAATGAATTGGTAGAACTTAATACATATCCTTAACATAGTCTGATTCAACATCATCTGATACACTTTTTTTTTGGTTTCCCTAACACACACGGAAATTCAGCAAATTAAACAAACAAAACTCTCCAACAAAGTCAAAACTTGTACTAAACATTATAACAATGTAGCTTGTACATAATCTCATTCAATGTAGCTTGTACATAATCTAATTAGTAAATAATTATTTTTTAATTAAAAAAGAAAAATAAAGAAGAAATTATCAATTTGTCAAGTTTTACGCTTTCAAATTACTTCGATGCAAGTTTTCTCATGAATTTTTTTTTCAATTTTGAGACCAACCGAAATGAAAAAATATACAAGAAAAAAATTGGTGGTTCTAATGGAGCTGAAACCTTGAGACCAACTGACTGAGTCATGAGTATGTTGGACATAAAAATTACAGAAAGGAGAAATGGTTGTTGATATATGCCCATAATTGTTGATGTCACATTTTTATTTATAAATAAAGGATAAAAAAAATGAAAAATAGCAAATCAAATGGATATGTTATCATTAGTTTTTAATAATAGGGATTTGATAAGTATTATGAAAAAATCGAGGATTTGATAGGACATCATGAAAAAAATTAAGGTTCAAGAGGGCTTTCTCCCTAAAACTTATAAATAATATAGATGTTGGTTGCCAGCATGCGGTGCATGCAAACATGTGCACCGAAAGTTGAAGAGAAAGGAGCCGAAAGTAGAAAGCAACCGCTGCCAACTTGCATGCAAAGTTGGCAAAACGTGTCCAAGACGTGTGACACTGTTCACGCGTCTTGGACACTATAAATTGGAGTTATAAGCTCAGTTTTTATCATCCCAAAATTTGTAAGAATAGAGAGTAAAGAGGGTTGAGAGTTTTTTGTAAAGCTTGGGTTTGAAAACTTTGTAATTCTTTATTTTGTGTATAATAAAGAAGAATTTTCTCTCACATCTCCTCTATTGTGTGTGTTTCATCACAACAAGTGGTATCAGTAGCTAAGGTTACTCGTAGGGATCCCGAAACTCGGAAACAGAGCTTCGGTTTGGAATGTCGATTTTGACAAAAGTTGTCGAAAATCGATTTTGAGGATACCATCAGACTTTTCACGGCGAGACGAGCACAGTGGTATTTTCCGGAGATCGATCGGAGCTCTACAGACGACGCACGCGCGTTACAAAGGCTCGATCACGCACCCGACGCGAAAGCCACGCACTCCAGAGGAAGAAGACGACTGCCACATCAGCAGTCCAGTCAGCGCCACGTGTCACTCAGTCAGCGCCACATCAGCGCACAGTCAGCAGCCACGTCAGCGCCCAGTCAGCAGCCACGTCATTTGCCACGTCAGCAAGTGCCACGTCAGCAGAGACTGGTAAATTTCAGATAGGTCCCTATACTTTTTGGAAATTATATTTTAGTCCCTGAAATTTTCCGTAATTGCACTTTGGCCCCTGAACTTTCGGAAATTGCACTTTGACCCTTGTAATTTCTGAAATTTGTAATTTGGCCCCTGTGTCGGATTTTGACAAACGAAATGTCATTTCCACCATTTTGACCATTCCGGACGCAACGGTGAGCTCCGTTTTTTGAAATTATGCTTAGAATTTTTATGATGGATGGGGTCAACGGAAAAATGGTTTTGTTAACCAGTACCAATTATTTCACTTGGAGAGGAAGGATGAAAGACCTTCTGTATGTGAAGGACTATGATGGATCGGTATTTCTGGAGCAGAAACAAGAAGGAATGTCCGATGAGAAGTGGGCTAATCTTCACATGAAAACAGTCAGTGGATCGACTATAGTATCGTGAACCATGTCAGTGAAGAAATAAATATATGTGTCTTATGGAGAAAGTTGGAGGAGCTTTTCCGAGCAAAGACTGGCAACAACAAGCTATACTACATAAAAAAGATGATGTTTTTGAAATACCAGGAAGGTACAGCTGTGGCGGACCATATCAACGATTTCCTCGGCACCATGAAAGAACTATCTGGATTGGGCATAGACTTCGGTGATGAGGTAAATGGCTTAATACTTCTTAATACGTTACCAGAATCTTGGAAAATGTTCAGATCTACGGTGATAAATTCAGCCGTAGATGGGAAAGTCACTATAGAGATGGCGAAAACCAGGATCTTCGAGGAAGAAAATAGGACAAGAATGCAGGAGTCAGCATCAGCCTCAACCTCAGAAGCTCTAGTGACAGAAAAGAACACCAGAAGGGGGAAGATTAAAAGCCGAGGCCCAGGTAGACCAGACAAGAACCAAGGTAAATCAAGAACTAAAGATATTGAGTGTTATCACTACAAAAAGAAAGGCCATATGAAGAGGGATTGCTACAAACTGAAGAACAAGCAGTACAAGAGAAATGATGACTCTAACCAAGAAAGAGTTGCTACTACCACCGACAAAACCTCCAAAGAATTCTACATTATATACGAAGAAGATGTTGTGAATCTTGCCAGCCACAAGACCAGTTGGGTGATAGATTGTGGCGCCTCCATACACGCCACATCTCGCAGAGACTTCTTTTCATCTTACACACCAGGAGACTACGGTGCTGTAAGGATGGGGAATGACGGCCAGTCCAAAGCCGTCGGTATTGGAGACATCTGCCTTGAAACAGACAACGGGACAAGGCTAGTGTTGAAGGGAGTTAAGCACATCCCAGACATCCGGTTAAACTTGATCTCAACGGGCAAATCAGGTTTTCCAGGTAGACCAGGCAAGAACCAAGGTAAATCAAGAACTAAAGATATTGAGTGTTATCACTACAAAAAGAAATGCCATATGAAGAGGGATTGCTACAAACTGAAGAACGAGCAGTACAAGAGAAATGATGACTCTAACCAAGAAAGAGTTGCTACTACCACCGACAAAACCTCCAAAGAATTCTGCATTATATACGAAGAAGATGTTGTGAATCTTGCCAGCCACAAGACCAGTTGGGTGATAGATTGTGGCGCCTCCATACACGCCACATATCACAGAGACTTCTTTTCATCTTACACACCAGGAGACTACGGTGCTGTAAAGATGGGGAATGACGGCCAGTCCAAAGCCGTCGGTATTGGAGACATCTGCCTTGAAACAGACAACGGGACAAGCTAGTGTTGAAGGGAGTTAAGCACATCCCAGACATCCGGTTAAACCTGATCTCAACGGGCAAGCTGGATGATGAAGGCTTCTGCAGTACCTTTAGTGACGGAACCTGGAAGCTCACTAAATGATCAATGGTGGTGGTACGAGGTAAGAAAGATTCAACTATGTATTTGATGCATGATAAGCTTTACAATAGTAGCATAAATACAGTCAACAGTAATGAGGCAGCCGAGCTATGGCATAAAAATCTCTGTCCCATGAGTCAAATGGGGATGAAAATACTACGCAGGAGGAATGTTCTTCCCAAGTTGAAGAACTCACACTTACGGAAGTGTGAACACTGCATGGCTGGAAAGAAGAATAAAGTCTCAGCGGAAACCGGAGTTACTTGATCTCATACATTCAAATGTATGTGGTCTGATACATACACGAACACTTGGAGGGTCACTTTACTTTGTGACATTCATAGATGATCATTCAAGGAAGATCTAGGCATACACCTTGAAGAGAAAAGATCAAGTGCTGGGAGTGTTCAAGGAGTTTCATGCCCTGGTGGAGAGAGAAACCGGTAAAAAACTCAAATGCATCAGAACAGACAACGGTGGAGAATACAGAGGTCCGTTTGATCAGTACTGCAAGATGGAAGGAATCCGACATCAAACGACACCTCCGAAGATACCTCAGCTGAATGGCCTAGCTGAGAGGATGAATAGAACCTTGTGCGAAAGGTTCTGAAGCTTGCTGTCACAAGCCAAGCTGCCGAAGACATTTTGGGGGGAGGCACTCAACACAGCAGTACATGTTTTGAACATGTCCCCAGCGGTCGCACCGAAAGGTAATATTCCTAACCAAGCCTGGACAGGTAAAGAAATGTCTTATGAACACTTACATGTCTTTGGGTGCAAAGCTTTTGTACACATCCCAAAGGATGAGAGATCCAAGCTTGATGCAAAGACGCGACAATGTGTCTTTATTGGATATGGTCAGGATGATTTTGGCTACAAACTGTATGATCCTATGGAGAAAAAGATTGTCAGAAGCCGAGATGTTGTCTTTGTTGAAGATCAGACCATAGAAGATATCAGAAAGGAATTGAAGACAATGCCCCAGCAATACAGAGATGTGAATCCAGAACCTCATACATCGGTGCCAGCACAAGTTGAAGATGAGGTTCCTATACATGATGGCACAAGTGATGAAGCTCCCAGAGATAATGATCATGATCAACCACTAATACCAGAATCTACACCAACAGTTCCACATAGAAGGTCTAACAGAGAGAGGCGACATTCAACCAAATACTCTGCATATGAGTATGTGCTTCTTACTGACGGGGGAGAACCCGAGAGCTACAAGGAGGCTGTGGAAACAGATGACAAGGAAAATTGGGAGGAAGCTATGCAAGATGAGATGAAATCTTTGCATGACAATCACACTTTCGAGTTGGTGAAATTGCCAAGAGGCAAAAGGACTTTGAAGAACAAATAGGTGTATAGAGTAAAACAACATGAGAACACTTCACAACCCCGATACAAAGCCAGACTAATCGTCAAGGGATTCAATCAGAGGAAATGCATTGACTTTGATGAAATTTTCTCTCCAGTTGTGAAGATGTCATCAATCAGAGTGAAACTCAGCTTAGCAACAAGCCTCGACTTGGAAGTTGAGTAGATGGATGTCAAGACCGCATTTCTTCACGAAGATCTGGAAGAATAAATTTACATGGAGCAACAAGAAGGCTTCAGAGTCAGAGGGAAAGAAGACTATGTGTGCAGACTCAGGAAAAGCCTCTACGGTTTGAAACAGGCACCAAGACAGTGGTACGTGAAGTTCGAGTCAGTTATAGGGGAGTAGGGATACAAGAAGACTACTTCAGACCATTGTGTTTTCGTTCAGAAATTTTCTAACGATGACTTTATCTTCTTACTGCTGTATGTAGATGATATGTTGATAGTTGGCCGGAATCAATCGATGATTAATAATTTGAAGCAGCAACTGAGTAAGTCTTTTGAGATGAAAGACTTGGGGCCAGCAAAACAGATTCTTGGCATCAGGATTGGCCGTGATCGGAAAGCCAGGAGGTTATACTTGTCACAGGATGAGTACATCGAGAAGGTACTTCAGAGATTCCAGATAGACAAGGCTAAAGCGGTTAACACTCCTCTTGCTACCCACTTTAGATTGAGTACACAACATAGTCCATCTACTGAGACAGGGAAGGAGGAAATGAAACAGGTTCCATACACCTCAACAGTGGGAAGTCTCATGTATGCCATGGTGTGCACGAGGCCAGACTTAGCACACGCAGTTGGATTGATCAACCGGTTTATATCAAACCCATGAGAGAACACTGGAATGCCATCAAATGGATCATGCGGTATCTACGAGGCACATCCAAAATGAGGTTATGTTTTGGAAGCAGTGAACAGTGTTGATGGGCTACACCGATTCAGATATGGCAGAGATGTGGATACCCGAAAGTCTACTTCGGGATATCTGATTACTCTCTCAGGGGGAGCTGTGGCATGGAAGTCAAGGTTGCAGAGATGGTTGCACTTTCTACAACAGAGTCATAATTCAGTGCAGTTCCAGAAGCTTTTGCAGGAAATTGCTATGTGGATGAAGACATTTCGTCAGGAATTGGTTTCAAGCAGGAGAAGTATGTTGGAAAAATGCTTATGCATAAGCATTTTGAGGCTCAATTTTAAGCATGGTCCACTTCGTGTTAGTGGTTGTTATTGAATGATTCGGATACTCCTCCGTGAGTACTTCGAAATGGTATATTCATATGCTTAAAATGGTGCTTGGGTGAATGAGAAATTGTTACTCAAAGTTCACCCATTGGTGTTGGAAAATAAAGAAAAGTAAGCTTGTCCCATATGGGAAAGCTATAGAGGGAATATTATGCTTATATATGATTGCTCATATGTAGATGGGTAAGAGTTGTAAGGATAGAGGCTCTCTCTACGTGCGCGGGGGGGGGGGGGGTGCAAATCAAAATCCGAACAAGCTTGGCTCGTGTGCGCCGCGCATCCTGCGTACACGAATGCCGGACCAAATTGTGCGGGCTCGGCCCAGCCAATTTTTGCAAGCCTCTTCATTTTTTCCAAGCCTTTTGAAGTTCCATAACACTCAAATTAACTCTATTAATTAATTTAGTGGTTACTTCAAATGAAAGGTCTCCCACTAATGTGTTTTTAATTGGTGTGTTTTTTTGTTTTAAGTAGTGAATTGTTTTACGTTTTTTCACAAGTGAGAAGCTAAAAAAAATTGCTTTGCTGTTTCTATAGAAAGAGTTCGAATACATCTTGGTTCGTTGGAAGCCGATTCTGGTGGTGCCCATTGTCGCTTATTTCCGTTGCATCCTGGGAAACAAACGTCTCACGTTCTACTGCACCATTTCGGTAGGGGACGAATTTGTTTTAAGGAGATTGTTGCCGCATCAACAAGCCTCGGAATTCTTTGCACTGCCTTCGTTCCTAATCTGTTCTTCACTGCCTGCTGCTGTCCTGTCATTTTATTATTACTATTGTATTGTTGATTATTGTAACAACCGTGTTGTATTTACTGCTGTTCAAAATCATTTGTAAGAACACAGTAACCAAACAAATTATTTGTAATAGTCTTAAAACAAATTCGACTCTGTGGATATGGAAAACAGTCCAAACACAGTAGATCCGAATATGGCAGCCTCTTCGGCTGGCCAGAATATTGTGGCAGCCCCCGTGGCTGGCCAAAGTGCAGTGGCAGCCTCTTCGGCTGGCCAACTTGCTTCAGCCTCTGGGCTTAATATGGCAGCCGCTGTGGCTAGCCAAGGTGTTAATGCCTCTGTGGCTAGACAACCTGTTGGACATGTGAGCCATGTCAATCCTGCTGCAGAAAAACCTGAAAAATTCAGTGGACAAAATTTTAAACGGTGGCAACAGAAAATTTTTCTACTTGACCACGTTGAACCTTGCGAGGTTTCTAAAGGAAGATGCTCCTGAACCCGTGGAGGGTGAGATTGATATCCAAGTGATCAGTGCCATCGATGCTTGGAAACATTCTGAATTCTTATGTAGGAATTATGTGCTGAATGGGCTGAGTGATTCCTTGTACAGTGTGTACGCCGGAATGAAAACAGCAAAAGGGCTTTGGGAATCTTTAGACCGAAAATATAAAACTGAGGATGCCGGTACTAAGAAATTTGTCGTAGGCCGTTTCCTAGATTTTAAGATGATTGATTCCAAAACTGTGTTAAGTCAAGTACAAGAATTGCAAATTATTCTAGCAGAAATTCATGCTGAGGGGATGGTTTTAAGTGAAACATTCCAAGTAGCCTCGATAATTGAAAAACTACCACCTGGTTGGAAAGATTTCAAGAATTATCTAAAGCATAAGCGAAAAGAAATGAGCATTGAAGACTTGGTTCTTAAGCTTAGAATTGAGGAAGATTACAGAGTATCTGACAAGAGGAATAACTCATGAGGCCAAAGTAAATGTTGTTGAACATGGCCATAAGAACAAGAACCTAAGAAAAAAGGGTCAAAAATGGGCCCTCAAGGAGGAGTTTCCAAGAAATCCAAATTTCAAGGAAAATGCTTCAATTGTGACAAAATGGGTCACAAGTCTTCTGAGTGCAGACTGCCGAAGAAGAAAAAGAATCAAGAGGCTAATGTGATGGAAAACATGACTCAAGATGTTTCAGACATTAACCTTTCAGCTGTGGTTTCTGAGGTGAATCTGGTGGGTTCTAACCCAAGAGAGTGGTGGATTGACACTGGTGCCACTCGACATGTGTGCTCGGACAAGAGCATGTTTTCTTCATTTGAGCCTACTGGTAATGGGGAAAAATTATACATGGGAAATTCAGCAACATCTGAGATTGAAGGTCAAGGCAAGGTGATTCTGAAGATGACCTCTGGGAAAGAGTTGACTTTGAACAACGTTCTGTATGTACCAGAAATACGGAAGAATCTTGTGTCTGGATCACTTCTGAACAAGCATGGATTCCGGATGGTGTTCGAGTCTGATAAAGTAGTTTTAACTAAAAATGGGATGTATGTGGGAAAAGGGTATGTAACTGATGGGCTCTTTAAGCTCAATGTAATGGTTGTTAAACCTAAGAATATCAATAAAGCTAGTTCTTCTGCTTATATTGTTGAGTACTCTAATCTATGGCATGGTAGATTAGGACATGTTAATTTTAATTCATTACGGAAATTAATTAACATGAACCACATTCCAAATTTTAAAATTGATAACAAACATAAGTGTGATACTTGTGTTGAGGCAAAACTAACTAGATCATCTTTTCATAGTATTGAAAGAAACTCTGAACCACTTGATCTTATTCATACCGATGTATGTGATTTTAATTCAATACAATCGAGAGGCGGTAATAAATATTTTATTACCTTTATTGATGATTGCACTAGATTTTGCTATGTGTATTTGATGAAAAGCAAGGACGAAGCTATAGAGAAATTTTTCTCTATAAGAATGAAGTTGAGAATCAACTGAACAAAAGAATTAAGGAGTTGAGAAGTGATCGTGGTGGTGAGTATGTTTTCCCTTTTGAATCACTTTGTGAACAAAATGGAATCATACATCAAACCACAGCTCCTTATTCACCTCAATCCAATGGGATTGCAGAACGGAAGAATCGTACCTTGAAAGAGATGATGAACGCTATGTTAATCAGCTCTGGCTTACCTCAGAATATGTGGGGAGAAGCTGTTTTATCAGCTAATTACCTTTTAAATAAGGTACCACGGAAAGATGCAGGGAAAACTCCTTATGAGATGTGGAAAGGAAGAGCACCTTCCTACAAATTTCTACGAGTGTGGGGGTGTCTTGCCAAGGTAGTTATTCCTCCACCTAAAAAGGTGAAGATAGGACCAAAAACTGTTGATTGTATTTTCATAGGATATGCACATAACAGTAATGCTTATCGATTTCTTGTGCATGAGTCTAATATACCAGATATTCACAAGAATACGATAATGGAGTCGAGGAATGCATCCTTTTTCGAACACGTTTTTCCTTGTAAAACTAATTCGAATTCAAATGTACACAAACGGGTACATGAGACTATCATTGAAGATAGTCAGGACCGAGAACAAATAAATGTTCCGGAGGATCAACAAGTTGTTGAACTTGAACCAAGACGTAGCAAAAGAGCTAGAACGGAAAAATCATTTGGTCCAGATTTTTGACATTTTTGCTAGAAAATGATCCTCAAAGCTATAACGAAGCTGTAAGGTCAGCTGATGGTGCTTTGTGGAAAGATGCCATCAATAGTGAAATTGAATCCATCTTACAAAATCACACCTGGGAGTTAGTGGATCTTCCTCCAGGATGTAAACCTTTAGGATCCAAGTGGATTTTCAAGAAGAAAATGAAGGCAGATGGATCAATTGACAAGTACAAAGCAAGACTTGTAATTAAAGGTTACAGACAACGTGAAGGTCTTGATTACTTTGATACTTATTCTCCTGTAACGAGAATAAATTCCATAAGGATGATAATAGCGATTGCAGCTTTGCGCAATCTTGAGGTACATCAGATGGATGTGAAAACAGCCTTTCTAAATGGAGATTTAGATGAAGAAATTTACATGGAACAACCTGAAGGCTTTATAGCTCCAGGACAAGAAAAGAAAGTCTGTAAGTTGGTTAAATCCTTGTATGGATTAAAACAAGCTCCGAAACAGTGGCATAAAAAGTTTGATGACACCATGTTAGCAAATGGTTTCAAAATCAATGAGTGTGATAAATGCATTTATGTCAGAGAGACAGAAGTTGGCTATGTCATTTTATGTCTCTACGTTGATGACATATTGATTGTCGGGAGTAATGTTAAAATGGTGAAATCTACCAAGAATATGCTGAAATCCAAGTTTGACATGAAAGACATGGGTCTAGCAGATGTCATTCTGGGAATAAAGGTCTCGAGAAGTCCTGATGGACTTATTCTTGATCAGTCGCACTATGTGGACAAGATTCTTGGTAAATTCAACAATGATGATTCTGCTGTGGCTAGAACTCCTTTAGATGTGAGTCTACACCTATCGAAGAATAGGGGAGATGGTATATCTCAAGTAGAATACTCTAGAGTGATCGGGAGTTTGATGTATCTATCGAGTTGTACAAGACCTGATATAGCCTGTACAGTAAACAAGCTCAGCAGATATACGAGTAATCCAGGGGTTGATCACTGGAAAGCAATAGTGAGAGTACTTAGGTACTTACGTTTTACTCGTAATTATGGGTTGCACTATCATAGATATCCAGCTGTAGTCGAAGGATACAGTGATGCTAATTGGATATCTGACATGAAAGACTCAAAGTCTACCAGTGGCTATGTGTTTACACTAGCAGGTGCAGCTATATCATGGAAATCCTCCAAACAGACCGTGATAGCCAGATCTACAATGGAATCAGAATTCATTGCATTAGACAAGTGTGCTGAAGAAGCAGAATGGCTTCGAAATTTTCTAGAGGATATTCCAAGTTGGCCAAAGCCAGTGCCAGCAATTTGCATTCATTGCGATAGTCAATCTGCAATTGGAAGGGCACATAACAATATGTATAATGGTAAGTCTAGACATATTCGTCGTAGACACAATACCGTTAGACAATTACTCTCTACTGGAGTTATTTCGATTGACTATGTAAAGTCAAAGGATAACATTGCGGATCCGCTAACCAAAGGGTTAAATAGAGAGTTGGTTGTGAAATCATCGAGGGGAATGGGACTAAACCCCATTAGATAAATGTTTATTACGAAGGAAAACCCAACCTTGTTGACTGGAGATCCCAAGATCTAGGTTCAATGGGACAACCTACTCGTAAAAGACATAATTGGTTCACTGTGGGGGGTTTACCCTCTAGTCCATTCCTATGGTGAAATGAAATAGTGATGCTCGTATGGATTGAGGTTAAGCAAGGCTTTTAATGATTCTTATGCGTCGGAAATCCGAGCAGAGTATTACGAGATGCTCTTAAATAAGAAATCACCTATGTGAGAGAGAAGTGGGGCCGCTTCAAAGGGAATTGTACGGGGCACAATTCTTAGAAACTCTTGCAGAACCAGGTTGATGTTCATGGCCAAAATGAGCATAACAATGAGAACTCAGATGTGTTAGGTAAAACATCTGTGTGATATATGTTCTCCATTTACATGAACGGCAGTACAGTTCAATGACATCGCGTCCACTGTCAGCCAGTAAATGAGATATATTTTCACAAGGGAAGGTTCAAAGGCTGAGGCCTACCTATCCTATGCAGGTGTTGAACCGTTGAACTCTTCTAGGTCAAAATAAAATGTTTTATAAAATAATTTTATTCGACGTTTTTCGCCAATTTCATTCATGTGGGGGATGTTGGAAAAATGCTTATGCATAAGCATTTTGAGGCTCAATTTTAAGCATGGTCCACTTCGTGTTAGTGGTTGTTATTGAATGATTCGGATACTCCTCCGTGAGTACTTCGAAATGGTATATTCATATGCTTAAAATGGTGCTTGGGTGAATGAGAAATTGTTGCTCAAAGTTCACCCATTGGTGTTGGAAAATAAAGAAAAGTAAGCTTGTCCCATATGGGAAAGCTATAGAGGGAATATTATGCTTATATATGATTGCTCATATGTAGATGGGTAAGAGTTGTAAGGATAGAGGCTCTCTCTACGTGCGCGGGGGGGGGGGGGGGTGCAAATCAAAATCCGAACAAGCTTGGCTCGTGTGCGCCCGCGCATCCTGCGTACACGAATGCCGGACCAAATTGTGCGGGCTCGGCCCAGCCAATTTTTGCAAGCCTCTTCATTTTTTCCAAGCCTTTTGAAGTTCCATAACACTCAAATTAACTCTATTAATTAATTTAGTGGTTACTTCAAATGAAAGGTCTCCCACTAATGTGTTTTTAATTGGTGTGTTTATTTTGTTTTAAGTAGTGAATTGTTTTACGTTTTTTCACAAGTGAGAAGCTAGAAAAAAATTGCTTTGCTGTTTCTATAGAAAGAGTTCGAATACATCTTGGTTCGTTTGAAGCCGATTCTGGTGGTGCCCATTGTCGCTTATTTCCGTTGCATCCTGGGAAACAAACGTCTCACGTTCTACTGCACCATTTCGGTAGGGGACGAATTTGTTTTAAGGAGATTGTTGCCGCATCAACAAGCCTCGGAATTCTTTGCACTGCCTTCGTTCCTATCTGTTCTTCACTGCCTGCTGTTGTCCTGTCATTTTATTATTACTATTGTATTGTTGATTATTGTAACAACCGTGTTGTATTTACTGCTGTTCAAAATCATTTGTAAGAACACAGTAACCAAACAAATTATTTGTAATAAAGTACACTTTGTACTGGGATAGCCATGCTATCAAGTGTCTTGATATATCATTTAAAATGTTGAAAAATTTATCCTTTCCCATTCATGGCTTCGCCCATGCTATCAAGTGTCTTGATGTATCATTGCTATTGTCCAGGCAAATGTATATTCCTTAAAGAAAGATGAAAATTATTTTGACAACGTACGTGTAGAATCTCCAATCATTGATTTCAATTATAAGACGAGAAAATGTCTTCTACTACCAGGCTAACTAATTATTTACATGTAATATTAATTTTTAAGAAGTAGACAATCTTATATACATTCTTTGTATTTGGTCCAAGAACAAATGTTGTAGTGTCAATTAATTAAAAAAAGTAAAATAATGGGATTATTGTATTTTATTCAAAAAAAAAATATTATTGGGCAATTTTAGATATTTCTTACATAAAAGATTCCTAACTGCATTCAAAATATTACAAGAAAGTGCTTCGTATTATTATTGTAAATTATTTCCCCCTGCATGTCGGTTAATTCAATTGTCAATATTTGTTTAGGTTAAGTAGTTTGCTTAACATAATTAATTAAACACGTTAACATAAACGTCCATGCCGAATTCAACATAATCTTTTTCTTCTTTAAGCAAGTTTTCTATTTGATACTATTTTAATATTAAAAAAAAAATCGTAGTGGTCTTTTAGGTATAATCATCTTGTCTTATTCAATACTGGTTCATAAATTAATTATACCACATTAAAAAATTAATAAAGTCAGAACAAAATCTTTGACATTTTGGGCCTATAATTTTTATTGTTATCTATCATTTTGTTATATTATCGAAGGTAGTAGAAGATAGAATTCTTTTGCATTTCCTAAAAAATGAATGGAGAATCCTTCCTTAATTATTAGGGATTTATAGAAAATCTACTATCTCCATGAAAATTTAGAAGAAATGAGTGGTTTGATGGCGAAATTTCAACGATTTCAAAAAAAAAAGATTTAAAATATTTTTTCGTTTAGAATAATAAATTAGATCGGAATTCATAATAAATTTTTTTTCTCAAATCCAAAATTTTTGTCTAAAAAATTATTAATATTGATCAAAGTTCAAGAAACTAAAATTGATAAATCCCGACTAATCTGATCGATTCACATTTCTAACTTTTACGGTCATGGAACATGTCGGGGTTAATGTTTATATATTTTTAATGGTTGAATAGGAATAAACCTTTGCTAAATTGATTGCTCAATAAAGAAAGAAGGAATATGAGTATAAACTAACAAAAATGATAAACATACTTAAATTCTTACATAAAATAACTACACTCCTCTCACTGTAGGTACAGTGATCACTGTAGCGATCACTGTAGCTACAGTGAGAGGGGTGTAGTTATTTTCGGTAGAAATGTAAGTAAGTGTATCACTTCTCATAAACTAATGTTAACACAACATTGGGAAAGATCCCATGAGTGAAGCATACCCTAAAGAAGGGGGTCTACCCTAATGTATTTATGCCAAAAAAATGGATATTTTAGGACCCCACGTGTATTAATTTTGGAGCCTTATCCTCCCACCTCCTCTTATCTCATCTCCCCAAATTCCAAACTCCCCTTTTTTAATACAAATCTCCCATCCCCAAATCTCTCTTTATATATTTTTAATTTAAAAATAACAATATATTTATTTTATTTTATTAATTAATTTTTTTGCTAAATTCATATTTTTTACTTTTTATATATTTATTCATTTTTATTTGTTTAATAAATATTATAAATTTTGTATTTATTATTTATTTTATGTTCATTTATTCATTTAATTTTTGTGATTCTTTATTAATTTTTTAACACTACTTTTGTATAATAAAAATATTCTCATATATTTTAGAAAAATATATTTTAAAAGAATAGTACAATTAATAATATAAAAAGTTACACTTAAAATATAAAAACAAAAATTCTAATATATGTTGCGTTCAAAGTCACATTCTGTCGCACTTGGTGATATATTCAATACTCTGTACCATAATTGATTATGAATCTTATAACGAGTTACACAATCTTTAATAAAGTAAATTTCTCTACTTTCAAAATAAAAAAAAATGTATAAAAATATATGAGTTTTATTAAACGAATAGGCTATCAAAAATATAAATATAAAAAATATTATTAAATGAAAAAAAATGAATAAATAAAATAAAATAAATAAGAAATTTATAATATTTATTAAATAAATAAATAAAAGAATAGATATATAAAGAGTAAAAAATATAAATTTAAAAAAATAATTTATAAAATTAAAATATTTAATTAATAAAAGAAATTAAGTATTTAATTTATATTAATACATATACATATATGTAATTGATTTTGAAGAAGAGGGTAAAATATAATTTGTAAGGGAGACAAAGTGGGGCCAAATGGGGGAATTTGTCAGGGGAGGTGGGAGGATCAATATATTTTCTTAATTTTGGCACAAATTGAAACATAAATGTGCTTTACTCAATTGAATTTTGATGTTAGTTAATGATGATAACCAAAGGTTATGGAGAAACAAATTCTAATCAGCAATGATCTGTCCTTGTCTTTTTTTTTTTTTTTTTTTTTGGAAGGGAAATGTTTTTTCAGTTGGCAAACACTTCGTAGGAAATTGTTAATTCAAAGACCTTGTAGCATCAATATCCCATTCAAAAGCCTTGGTAACTTAACATTTTTAAGCATTACTGTTGACATTGTGAATATATTTTTAATTGGTTACATGCATGACAACACTTTGTTAAAATAATATACTAATTAATTATATGAAGTATGAAAGAGACAGACTCATATTTTTATAAGATTGACGATAAGTTATTATTATTGTAGGTGCTATTTTTCTACCAAATTACATGATACCATCGGTTGCTGAGTTTAGTCAAACAATTAATATGACCATCAACAAATTAGAATAATAATCAATCAAACAATATGATCAAGAGAAGTTAAAGGAATACAGAAGGCCACTTGACTCACCACTACATGGGAGATAATCTCATTAGACATTTTTTTTTGAAACAAAAAGAGTTATTGTTACTTTCTCTATAAGATTTTCTCTCTTTTTCATTTTTGCTTTCCTTTTTCCTAAACCAAACACTTGCTGGATTGTTAAGAGTACTCATCTCTTGCTCATTTTCATCTATATATATATATATATATATATCTATATATATATATATATATATTTATTTATAGAAGTCAATTTGTTCTAAATCAAACACTTAATTACCTGATTGTCAGAGTGTCACTACAAGAAATAAGATCTTTAGTGTCGCTAAAAAAATCGTCACTAAATGTATAAGTTAGCGTTGTCAAAACAAAACGACTCTAAAAGTAACAACATCTTACGTCGATGGGAAAAGCGACGCTAAAATTACAATATTTAACTTCACTAACACATATTCGATGCAAAAACTTAAGATATTAAACATCGAAAACTAACTATCGACACTAAATATGTAAAATCATAAATATTTAGCATCGAATAATGGTAACGACACTGTATATTCACACTTCACCGTCGCTAATATAGACAGCGACACTAAATGTCATACATTTAGCTCGACTCTTTCTGGCAACGCTTAAAAATCTTTAAAATTCCATGCCTACCAAAAAGTTAAGGTATTTAGCGTCAAATATAGATAATGATGCTATATGTTCACACTTTAACTTTACTAATATAGGTAGCGATGCTCAATGGTTGACATTTAGCGTCGTCTATTTCTGGCGACTCTAAAAAGCCTTTAAAAATCTCTACCAACCCACGACCCCCACATATTTCTTCTTCCTTCTTCCTTCTTCTTCATATCCTCAAAAACTCACATAAAAAACACTCATTTTCACCATTTTCAACCCCAATCCAACACTAAGCTACTTAAATTATGTATTTTCTCTAATGTATCCCTATTATTGTAGTAATTTGTTTACCCATCATATATTAATCCTCTAAAATGAGGGTTTATAATTTAATTATGCAAATATTTGGTTTATGAATTGAATTGGTGGTGCATATAATCTCAATTACTCTAATAATTTGTTTACCCATTATATATTTTGAGTAAATCCTATAAAATGAGGGTTTATAATTAATTAGTTATATATTTAGTTTGTGTATATAATTGCTAGTGGATATAATTAATCTGGGTAATTTGATTTTGGATAAGTATGTATAGTGTTTGATTTTGGATAACTATTTAACTGTTAAGTGAATACATACATTAATTTTAATTAATTGATCAATTTGTTATATTTTTGTAGATATTTTGTTAACTGTATTTTAAGAATATTTAATTACTAATAAATATTATCCGTCTGTAGTAACAACATAGAAGAGGTGCTGCAGTCCTTCTCGATGCCAGAAGTTTTCCAGCTCACCCACTGCACTCAAGATAAAGGTTGGGTGAACGATGCTGTCCAAGAGTACAATATAAGTATTTAAATATATAAATTATGCAAAATTTCAGTATTTCCACTATTTTTTAACTAACATAGAATTTTAAAATGTAAGAACGCATGATGGACATCCAGACACAGAATCTCACGCAGGACTTATAGCCTTTGGTTGATGAGGATCTTCCGCGTTAGGAGTTTCAGAACAACACCTCTTACACTGTCGGGCTGGGCACTTGTCGGAAGGTAGAAACGACTACTTCTCGTTCATCCGGCTCCTCAAAGGAGGTCACTGTCTTGAGGGAGCAATTAAAGTTGACTCAAGACCGATTGGAGATGTAGAATGATCGGGAAATGGTAGGAGCATGATCGGGAAATGGCAAACTTGTGGTAGCTTGTGGAGAAATTGCTTGCTCAGGCCAGTGCTGCAGGATCGACCTCCACAGTTCCTTTAGGCCTAACAGATGTCGCATCGACCCCGACCGATCGTCTTGCAAGTTTTTTTTATTTTATTTAATGTAATAAAATATTTATTTGATATATAATAATAATTTTTTATTTTAAATTTAAAAAATAAAATATTATTAAAATATATATAATTGATAATTACAGAGATATTTTAATAATATTTTATTTTTTAAATAATTTTAAATAGATTTAGCGTCGACGTCATAAATATCGATGTTAATAGTTATCCACTTTTAGCGACGCCAATTTAGCGATGTTAAAAATCCACGATCTTTAGCGCCGCCTTGCTTGTCGATGTAAAATTGTTCACTTTCTGTGTCGCCAAATATTGATTTCAGGGACGATAATCGGTGACGCATATTTGAATATTTAGTGTTGCCAAAGCGTTTTTGACGCTAAATTCTTTCTTCGACCAGCCTTTAACATCCATTTTCTACGTCGTTATCTTTCGAAGCCAAAAATTTTAGCGTCGACTTTTACCTTTGCTAAAGTCGATGTTTGACGATGCTAAAAAACCGTATTCTTGTAGTCTGTCATGTGAATTCTCATCTCAAAATGGTAAAGTTAAAGGAAACCCATTCAAAACAAAAATTAATATAAAATTTGTTCTTCTAATGTTACTCACTTCTCATACAATTGGACCAGACGAGACTTTAAAACAAAAGTAATATCGTCAAAGCTAATAGCTAACTTAAACAAAAGTCCATCTATTTGGGCTTCTAAAAAAACACTTCAAGTATTACCCATTGAAGTAACATTTATTGGGGGAAAATTATATTTTACAAAAATAAAAAAATGATTGATATTATTTATTTTTATGGAGATAAATTAAAATTATATCATTAATAAATTAAATTTTTCATCAATTTATAAGAAACATTTTAACAAAATTTTGGATTAAGTGGGATGACTGCTCTGCCATTGCACATAATATAAGCATGAGACCTAGTAAAATATTATCAACTTTAGTTTCCACTAATTCCCTCATCAAGAAAAATATCTTGTATTAACTGATATAACCCATTTATTAATATAATGGTGATATTTCACTCCTCACTTTATTTCAACGGTGCTCCATTTCCTCAAATTATAAAATAATATATATCTCAATATTTTTTAATATATATTTTTAAATATCTCAATATGCCCCCAAATAACTCCTAATTTACTCATCTTATTATCATGTCAAAGATTGTTGTAGAAAATATCCACTAGGTTTAAGAAAAATATGGATTTTAATGCGGTAGAAAATATTTACCAGCCTCTTTGAATTGCTGGAAAAATATCCCTTGAAGAAAATAAAATTTCAAGAATAATATAGGTATATCCAAACATCTCAATGAGAAAAATTGAGGGATCAAATATCACGAATATAACATTGACAAAAAAATTCACCATAAAAGTTGGCAATAAAAATATGTAATTAGAGATAAGTTCGCTCTTGACTTTGATTTTATACATGGAGCGTCACCCTCTGATTTATATACGTGGATTGTCACATTTCAACTTTTATTTTTTTTATTTTATTTTTTACTTTTTTTTTTAATTTAAATTTTTAACTTTATTTTCTAATAATTAAAATTACATGCAACATATATTGACTTCTTCACCAATTTCGACCTTGAAAACCTCAAAATTAGAAACTCATGTAAAGAGCAAAGTTGTAGATTTTTGAGTCATTTGAAACTAAAATTGCCTCAATTCGATATCAGAGTAAAGAGGTAGGGCCAAAATACAAAAATTGCGTAAAGTAGAAATTTCTAAAATTTTAAACTGTTAGAACCTCTTTTAAGTTTCTGGCTTCCAAAATCCAACTGTCACATATATTTTTCTAATTATGCATCCAAAGTATTATTTCACCTACATAAGAAATAAAAATCACAATAAAAAATATAAAACATAAATTTAATTATTATTTCACAAATGTGCTAAATTAAGAGGAATAATGAAACTATAAGTATAAAATGATTAATTTTCTTTTTAATAAATGTACACTTTTAAGTGTTCATCACACCCCAACCAGCTTATTATCAGTCCCTAGTAATTTAAGTGAAAACTAAAAAGACGAATTCTTATTCAAGTTAGTAATTATTTTATTTCTTTCTAAATAATCAAATAAGCAAACTCTCCTATGTTTTTTTACCCTTCTTCCATACATACATAAAATAAATTATCAATTAATTCATTGTGCCCACAATATTCAAAGGTCTTGTTGAAAAAAAGAGTAATATTTTTGTCCTAAAATTCTATTAGAATTCACACACCTTTTGGCAATAGCAATTTATTTATATACAATTTTTTTTTAATAATAATAATACATCTTTAACTCTTGTAACGAACTTTGGTACAGTGACTCCCAAACTAGTTGAGTTTAGGGCATTAGGTGTTAAGACACACATACAGATTTAATTGCTCAGATCTCAGATGTTAAAAAGAAGAAGTGTCTGATTTCCTTAATCTTTATTTTTAACCATTGTAACAAGCTTTGGGCCAGTGACTCCCATACCAGTTGGCCTTATGGCACTAAGTGTTAAGACACCCTTACAGACTTAATTGCTCGAGTTAGAGAGGCTACAAAATCGAACTTATTGACACATTTTTTTTTTAATAAAACAACTCAAACTCTATTGTTTTATACGAACAATCACGGCTTATTGAGGCAAGATATCCAGTTACTAAGTAAAATCTTGATTATTATTATTATCATCATTTTTTAAATTAAATCAAACTTTATCGTTTTACACGAACAATCACTACTTGCTGAGGTAAGATGTCTGGTTACTAAGTAAAAGAATGGTTATTTTATTTTTTGAATAAAAATACAAATTCCACTCCCTTTAGGTGTAACCTCCAAAAACTAGAGAACTGAATATTACAAAATTTTCACTTACAACCCACGATCATATTTACCATGTATGTTGATAATATCTGTCAAATGAGCATATGAAGATCATATTTAATCAATATTATGGAGAATTCATAAATTTAAATGATTTAAAAAGAAAGGAACAAAAATAACTTGTTACGAAATATTGAGATGCGTCTTAGGAGCTAAAACTCCTTACACTGCCATCTCTGAACAACAATTGCACTTGATTAGTCAAAAATTTATTGTTGGTTTGTTTGTAGTTTTTTTTTTACACAAAAAATAAAAACAAAGCAAAAACAACATAATTTTTTTTTTTTTTACATACAACAACAACATAAAAATGAAAATATTTTTTTGAAAGAAAAACACAACAATGAAATATAAAAATGAAAACTATCTAGTCAACTATTCCATCCCCCAAAATAAATTAAGACATTGTCCCCAATGTCTGAATAAGAGGAAGTAAAGTTTAGAAGACATCACTTGATTAGTGTGAAATTGACAATTAAATCTATGACTATTTAAAAGAAAAAAATTACAGATTAAGATTCAAGTCCACTCTACGCTTCTAACCATGATCGTGTTCATACTAGTTCAACTTGGAAAGAATGAGGTCAATTTTTGGTTAATAAGCTAAGAGTTGGTCAATTAATTGATCGGATTTTCTTGCAGTTATGATGATATCTTTTACCAGTTTCGAAATGAACCCGAGTCTTTTGGCATCCTCAAGAAAATACTAAAAGTAAATCGAAAAAGTGATTAACACTAAGTAGTCAAATGGATTTTCGGTGAATGTTCAAGTTCGCCCATGACACAACTGTGAATATTTCTTCCAACGTGTCTAGCCCACCTAGTATAGCAATAAAAACGTTGATTAATCATTTCAATAAGTCTTTCAGACATACCTGAGACAATGTATTCTTCTCCATTTGATTTTCCGATGAGGTTTTCGTCTGCCAAAGTTTTTGGAATGATCCCCAAAACTTGTCTGCCACCTTCTTGCATGGCTTTTGAAACACATCTCATCAATCCAAGATTGCCACCGCCATATACTAAGTGCATTTTTCTTTCCTCCATAACTCTACCCAATTATTTTGCAGCCTCAATAAATTCTGATTTAGTTCCAGAACTAGTTCCATAAAATACACAGATATTAGTGACTCATCGTCTTGAAATTTTCTCCATTTTGTTATCTCTTATCTGGATGTTTCGAAAAGAGAAATGACGACCTGCATTTATGGATCTTGAAAAAGGGTGAGTAATAAAAGCACTAGTACCTGCAAAATGACAATTTTCAGATGAAAAGTAAATAGATCATGAAAGTCAAAAAATTTAGATACTGTCGGTAAAATTAAAGTAAAGGAAATCAAAATAGTAAATTAAAGTAAATCAAAACAATAATTTAAAGTAAAGGAAATCAAATAAATTAAAATTTTTTTTTACTAATAGTTGTGATTGTGGATCACATATTCCTCTGGTTTTTCGTCCACTAATGGCTTGAATTCCTTTTATGAGTCGGAGATATGCTTCCCATCCAATTTTCTTATGAATTGACAAACATGGTCTTTTAAAGTCAAATTTCCGAGACTGTATTGTTGTATTTCTTTTTGAAATTATACATGTAAATTGCGAATCGATCTATCAAATCTACTGAGATGCGTCTGAAGAGTCAATGATATATTATCTGATGACTCCTTACTCAAGCCATCTCTAATAGGTTGAATTTTTTTCTTTGCGATTGGTTATGCCCAAAAAGTACTTGTGGTTACTTACGAGTATCGCAGTATAGTTGGGGTGTCGATTCCTCAGAGAGATGGTTACAAAGAACTGATATACTTAAACAAAAACGTTTAGCAGTAACTTAATGAAAAGATAGATTGGGTTGATAATTTAAAGTAAATATTAATAGAAAAACGTAAAAGATATCAATAGAGAGAGGCAGCAAAGCGTCAGAAATCCCCCTTGTATCAAACTCCTATATTCAATTATTGATTCCTGTTATTACTCAATTGAAGGTTTCACATCCCAAACCAACAATCAGAAGATATTCAATTCTAAACATGTCAAATTCTAAGGTAATTGATGAATTATTTTCTCTATGTTAACAACACACAAAGTTATCGTTACGAGCTATCTAACGTCGACAATATACCCTCAGACAATACTGCAGCAGAAGACCAACACATAAAACAACTTTACCAGTCACAACTGTGTTCACAAATCACACATAGAAGAAGCATGACCGGATCTATATGGGAGTTGACAAAACACAGTTTCTGGATTAAGAAATCGTAAAATAATAAAGAATAACAATCATCAATTGTATTAAACGTTAAAAAGGTACTTTAGGAATCAACAACATAAATATAAGAAATCAAATAAAAGAGTTCATCTTTAGCTTTGCCTAGGAGATTAGTTCTCCATGTAGAAGAGAGATGTAGCCTTGATAGATCGAAGAGACGTCATAGTTTCCTTGAAGTTCTTCGTTCTCCTCTCTTGATTTTGTGTTTGTGGCTATTGTTGTGCGTTTCTCTTTTGTTTCTCTCTTTTTTTTTCCTCATATTTTCTCATCTTTTAGGGTTTTGGACGAAGTTGGGTTTATATAGGGAAGCCCTAGAGTCCATATATGCATAAAACATGACCAAAATAAGCTTCTGGGACTATTTCGGGGCGCCACGGGGCCAAACCTGCTAGCTTTTGAATGGAATGCAGTTTCTGGGGCATATCACGATGCGTGGCTTGTTTTGCTGGTTTTTGCTTTCTTCGTTTCCGCTCTTCCTGCGTGCTTCCGATGCATCCGTAAGGTCCCGAAACATGCGTAATTGATCCAATCTTCATATTCCATTGCTCATAATAACAAAGCACAAAATAAACTCTCATTAAGATTAAATACATGATAATTAAGCTGAGTTAGCGATGTTCAAAGTACACTTTCATGCACTTATCACAACCCCCAACCAGCTTATTGCTAGTCCCTAGCAATTCAAGCATAAAATAAAATAAGAACTAAATAAATAAAACTATCTAAGCCACTTTCATAGGGATCATGATTGTATTTAACGTATGCAACAAGCCTTTAAACCCCTAGGTGTCCCTAGTGGATGAATTATAGTCTCGTGAGGGATTACAGCGACGACACCCACAAACGTCATTCAAAACACATGCAAAAATAACAAAATGAAATAGTCTCAATAATTATACATATTATCGTCCTCAAAGAATGTCTTGCGATGAAATTAGAGAACCTTCAAAGTACTCAAAACAACTCAAATCCAAGTTCTTGAATAAATTATCTAAGCCAGACTCACAATGTGTGTGTGTGTAAAGGTTCATTCACAGCTTGATTCTTAGGTAAGTCAACTCAATGATTTCTTTTAAAAATTAAGATTTGATGGGTCAAACCAACCTAGATATCTCAATTATGCTCTGTAATTGCCTTTCTGTGCTTAGTATGGTATGATTTTTTTTTCTTTTCTTGTTTTTTTTTTTGAATTTTTCTCTTTTTCTTTTTCTTTTTTTTTTCAACAAACCTACCCTTTAAGGTAGTATTTCTCCTCATAGTGGTCATAACGCTCACCCATGGGTAGCTTCACGCTTATCGATTATATGTGGTTTAATTTTTTTCTTTAGAGACATTTTTTTATTTTTAACCATACATCATAACACTTAGAAAATCATGATAGACATCTAAGCAAACGGTCATTCATCGACATGTAATTTCTTCAACTAGTCACTTTGCCAACTAATTAGGTTGTCACTGCTAAAAACCCATAATTAAGTGCTTACGAGTCTAACCTAAATCAATTACTCAAAGCATCAGATACAAGTACATTAAAGAACTTATCATTTCTAAGATTTCACCCTAAATCAAACAATACTCATCATTAGACATATGCTTACTATTAAGGGCTAAAAACAAACAAAATAATTTTTTTTCCTTATAACATGTATTATCACAGGTATTATCATGCGCATGCATACACCCCCAAACTTAAAAAATTGTATTGTCCTCAATGTAAGATAAATATAAAGAAAAATGATTAAGGAACAACACTACCAGGCTCGAAGTTGATCAAGTTCCTACTGGTAAGATTTGGGTTGTGTGACTGTGTAAGTTGCACTGGACACCTGCATAAATACTTATGCAAACAATAAACATGCAATTAGCACACAATAAAATAAAACTAGAGTAAAAAAATAAAATAAAATAAGTAAATAAATGCAGATGCAAGGGTTGCCTCCCCGCTAGCGCTCGTAACCACTTAATGTTGTCATGGTGGCTTCCATATAGTGAACTGATGAAGTCATAAGAAATAAGTTTTGTCTAGCTGTTGTAGTTTATCTATTGATCCCTCAGGGTCTGGTGGTTGAGATTATAGGCTGTACATATGTAAAAGTTGGTTCAATCTCCTTTTTAACTTCCCATGGATCATCTTCAAATGAGCACTAACTCTCATTTTCCTCCTTTTACGGTTCTTTAGGGTCAATTTCAGTTCGGGAGGGTGTGATTCATGTTGTGAAGAAGTTGTTTCTGGTAAGACTATGTCTAGCATGTATGTATATTGGCACTCATCATCACCTTGTGGTTGTTTTTCAACATGAAAAATATTTATTTCCAGTGTCATATTCCTAAATGATAACTTCATGAGACCATTCCTGCAATTGATAAGAGCATTAGTTGTAGCAAGAAAAGGTCTACCTAATATGAGTGGGATTTTTGACTTAGTGTCAACCACAGACTGTGTGTCTAAAATCAGGAAATCAACAGGGTAGTAGAATTTATCAATTTGTAATAAGTATCCTCAACTACTCCCCGCGGTGCTCTGATAGATCAGTCATCTAACTATAAAACTATAGATGTAGGTTTAATCTCACCAAGCCCTAACTGCATATAAATAGAATATGGCATAAGATTAACACTAGAACCTAAATCTAATAAAGCTTGACCGAAGTGCCAATGTGACAAGTAATGGTAGGACACACTAGATCTTTATATTTTGGTGGAGTCCTCTGTTCAATTACTGCACTAGCCTGCTCTGTCAAGAATGCAGTCTTCTTCACATGGTGTTTTCTCTTTATGGTGCATAGATCCTTTAAAACCTTCGCATAAGTGGGAACTTGTTTTATCACATGTAACAGCGGAAGGTTAATCTTTACTTGCTTTAAGTGTTCTAGGATCTCACCATTTGGGTCTGGAACTCTCGCTGTAGGCCTAAGTGCTTGAGGAAAATGGTACTCTAACTGGGGTATGTGGCATTTGATCTGCCTGAGGGGTATTTCCATTACTATCCTTACTGGCTCCTGCAGGGTTGGAAGTGTCCTATAAGCCTACCTCATTACTACTTCTAGTGATTATGACATTAACACCTTTTACATTGGATACCTCATAATCAGCATGTGCCATGTGTTGCCCTTGTGGATTAGGTTGAGCCTGAGATAGAAATTTTCCTTATTCTTGCACACTGAGGGCATTCATCAACTTAGAGACTTTACTCTTAATCTCATTATTGTCTTCAATTATCTAAGCTATCAGGGACTCAAACCTTTGATTGGTTTTGCTCTGGGCCTTTACAAATGCTTGCACAGTATCCTCTAAGGAATTTCTAGGAAAGATAGGTGTATGATACTTGGGGGCACTGTAACTTTTGGTTTGTGGTGTCTGGGTAGGCTGATAAGACTCATGTTTCCAACTAAGATTGGGATGGTTCCGCCAACTGGGATTATAGGTATCTAAATAAGGTGTGTATGACTTCTTGTACACCCCTAAAGTGTTGCAGTGTTCCTCATATGTGCCCCTCATCTCACCATATACCATGCACAATTGGGCTAGATTGTCAGTTCTCTTACACACAAAGCATACCCTTTGAGGTTCTAACTGGGCTATTGCATGCATAGTCTTGCTATCTCTGGCTTTTAAAGCTCCTAACTCTCTGGTCAATAGCTCAACTTGTGCCTTAAGACTATCCTATTCTCTAAAGTGGTGTATGCCTCTGCTAGAAGAAGTGGGGTGTGTCCTATCAGTGTTATCCATGGAATTAGATCCAGTCCAAGTGTGAGAATTTTTAATTAGGTCATTTAAGTACTCTAATGCCTCATCAGGGTCCTTTCAGATGAACTCACCATTGCACATTTTCTCCATGAATTGGCGCTCTCTATGGGTTAAATCGTTATAAAAATAGCTCACTATACGCCAACTCTCATATCCATGGTAAGGACAACTCGCTAACATCTCATTATACCTCTCCCATGTTTGATAAATGGTTTCATTGTCTTTTTGGGAGAATGTAGATATTTGACTTTTCAAGGCATTCATCTTATGGTGTGTGAAATATTTATTAAAGAATGCCCGTGTCATCTCACCCATGATCCTATTGACCGAGGTCTTAGAGAATACAACCAGCTTTTAGCTATATCCTTAAGGGCAAAGGGGAAGAACTTAAGTCTAATTATGTCAATGGTTCCAAACCGGTCATGGAAAGTTGCTACAACCTCTTCAAACTCTCTAATGTGCACACAAGGGTTCTCGTTCTCCAAATCATGAAAGGTTGGGAGATACTGTATTATCCCAGGTTTAAAATCTATATGTGGTGCATTAGAAGGCAACATGATGCATGATGGTGTAGCTGTGCGAGTTGGATGGACGTACTCTTCAAAAGTCCTCATGGGTGGTCGCTCGTACTCACTCATAGTATGTGTGCTAGATCTAGATGGTGTAGCAAAAAGGTTTTCAAATATGTTGTCTGAATCTGAATCTGAATCTCCCTCTTCTATTCTAACAAATCTACCCAACTGATCCCTAAGTCTAGGCATGCACTTAAAAACAAATAATATAGGAAATAAAATAAATAAAAAAGAATAAGCTAAAAATTAAAATCTAAACTAAAACTAAATAAAATAAGTAAATAAATAAATAATAAACAAATAAATAAAGATAATAAAAAAGTAAATATGGAACGAAGTTACCGCTTCGTTGTTGACTAAGCAAACCTGCTCATTTTGCTTGTAAACCGTCTCCCCAGCAACGACGTCAAATTTTGATTACGCCCAAAAAGTATTTGCGATTATCGCAGTATAGTTGGAGTGTTGATTCCTCAGAGAGATGGTTACAAAGAACTGATTTACTTAAATAAAAATGTTTAGCAGTAACTTATTGAAAAGATAGATTGAGTTGATAATTTAAAGTAAGGATTAATAGAAAAACGTAAAAGATATCAATAGCGAGAGGCAACAAAGCGTCAGGAATCCCTCTTGTATCAAACTCATATATTCAGTTATTGATTCCTATTATTACTCAATTGAAGGTTTCACATCCCAAACCAACAATCAGAAGATATTTTATTCTAAACATGTCAAATTCTAAGGTAATTGATGAATTATTTTCTCTATGTTAACAACACACAAAGTTATCATTACAAGCTATCTAACGTCGATAATACACCATCAGGCAATACTACAGCTGAAGACCAACACATAAAATAACTTTACCAGTCAGAACTGGGTTCATAAATCACACATAGAAGAAGCATGACTGGATCTATATGAGAGTTGACAAAACACAATTTCTGGATTAAGAAATCGTAAGATAATAAAGAATAACAACCATCAATTGTATTAAACGTTAAAAAGGTACTTTAGGAATCAACAACATAAATATAAGAGTACATCTTTAGCTTTGCCTAGGAGATTAGTTCTCCATGTAGATAGAGATGTAGCCTTGATAAATCGGAGAGACGTCATAATTTCCTTGAAGTTCTTCGTTCTCCTCTCTTGATTTTGTGTTTGTGGCTCTTTGTTGTGCGTTTCTCTTCTGTTTCTCTCTTTTTTCTCCTCTTTTATCCTCCTTTAGGGTTTTGGACGAAGTTGGATTTATATAGGGAAGCCCTGGAGTCCATATATACATAAAACACGACCTCGATTTTTCTTTTTTCCTACTTTTTTCCTGACTTTTGCTTCATCTTCCTCAAAGAGCTCTCAAAAGTTTCAACAGCCTCTGTAACTTCAAGACCTCTTCAGCAACTTCAAGCACTCAACTTTGAACTCTAAAACAAAAGTGAGCGCAATGAACTTTCTCTTTTTCTATTTCTTTTGCACCAGATATACTTTATTTTTGAAACCGATGTATGATGAACCTTGATGAAAACATGCTTTGATATTGATGTTTGCTCTTGGTCTTCGTTATCATGTGATTGTGCTTTTGGATATGTGTTTGGATGTGAAAAGCATGTGTTTTTGAGTTTTTGGCATATTTTTTTTGGTAATGTTTGCAAATTTATTGTTTTGCCACTATTAGGACGCTTAGAGATTCTTAAGATTAGTCACTTGGCAAGGATGACATAGATAACCCTAAATATGCATATTAAGCTCTACTAACCATATGAGTAAACTTACAAACTCACAAGTTACCTTGAACTAACCTTCTCCCTCGGGTCGTTCCTTGGCAGAAATGTGAGACTCTGAATCTTCCTCCCCAAATCCCCTCAAAGTCCTTCCTCTTCTCACACTTGCCCTAAGTCGAACGAAGCCCACCAACGTGGAGGACAAAGATTACAACATATCAATAACTAAATCTGAAGAGGAGAATCAGTCCTACACGATTAGGGTAGCTCGGCCCGACCCAACTCCTACTCCATTGGACTTTATCTGTCTGGATATGGATAGAGCTTCATCCATCACCCCAACAGATCTGGAATAGCTTAGGGAGAGATTCAATATTCTCGAGCAGATCATTCTGGAGGTACCTGATGAATGAGACTATGCTAGCTGACCGGATGGTGATCGGGTGGCTCTCTGCGCAGATTTCTTTGTGCCAGTTAAACTTGAAAGGATAGAGAGTACTAGCTAGACTTTACGTGATATGTAGCCAAGCTGATCTAGGTAAGCCATCAGCCCAATAAATGAAAAGGCTCTATCGTATGAATGTTAACCCAAAGGATCTTAAATGTTGGTTTTACTTGTCCTAATATGCTTGGGGTAAGCCTCTGGTATGTAAATGTTCCTAGAACATGCCAAGATCGTCTAAGAGTGATTCGTGTGTGAATTAATCAAAGAGAGTTGCGGAAAAATCACCTTGATCGGTTGTAGGCTTTTAAAAATCATTTGGATGTATTAGCTCGGAGCTTGAAATCGAGTTCCAAACTCTCAGGTGAGTTTCCCTATCACCTTATTTAACTCCTTGAAGTGCTAGCTATGAACAAAATGAAAGAAAAAAAAATTTCCCTCCAAGGTGCATTGTGTTCGGCAATTTGAGAGAAAAATGGAGATGATGAATAGTTAGTCACACTTCAAAAGTTGACTTACTCTTTTATATCAAGGTTGAGTGTTAGACTTGGTTTGAGTGTATGAAAAGCAATCTAATCTTTTCTCAACCAAATAACAACTTCCATCACTTGTGTAGACATTTGATGTAAGTTGGTGGGCCCCACTTTAAATTCAAAATTTAAGTCGGGCATTCTAACACGTAACTTTGCTTGGACCCGGGTTCGTTTAATTCTGAACTAAACGAATTTACCGTTGCGACATAATTAAACATAATTGAATTAAATAATTATGCCTCGTAAAATTATTACGAAAGTCGCTTACGAATTAATTCCAAATTAATTCGTTCGCTTGAATTAAAATCCAATTTTAATTCCGCTTTGAAATCAAATTTCGATTAAAATATCTAATATATTATTTTAGCCCAATTAAATAAATTAAATAGTAAAATCTAATTTAACTATTAAATTTACTTTACCGATTAATTTCAAATTAATCACGTTCTCTCTTCTAGTCGAATTAATCCCAGATTAATTATTGACGCAATTAATCCCAAATTAATTTTCTCTTTGAAAATTAATCCCAGATTAATTTATTGCCGTAATTAATCCCAGATTAATTTTCCCTCTCATAATTAATCCCGGATTAATTCTTGTTCGAGTCAAATATCATCGGTGAATCTTCGGGAAGCGACCAAGAGATCCCTGGATATGTTGGCAGTAAATACGGTCATCGGACTATCCGAATACGTGTGTACCCGGTACCACGTTCTTACCGATTTGCAAGACATGGTTGGCTTCTAGCAAAGCACCGTGCCTACCCAATTCTCCAGAAATATTCTTTAAAGGAATATATAATCTTTTTCAGGCGTAGTATACGTAGTATTACATATTACGATCCAATATCAGATGTCACATGCTAGGCCTGGGGCTGGAATTGTGTCTGCCCCGTATGAAGCATATATCGGATCACTGGCAACTAGTCTCTATAATCGGATAATCATGACCTAGTCATATTATCCCGATGACTGCAGTACTTAAGAGTACCAGTTCTGTATCCCTGCGTGATCATCATCACCATATGACTGAAGTGATACTTCCATCTTGACATCACACCCAATACACTACGATTCTCAGTATACCCAGAAGAGGCGTACACAGAACCTGTTAAAGCCCCGGACGACCAAAACCAAAGTATACTGATTGTCGCAAGTATTAGCGATGCAAGTCTCAGGTCAAGACCAAATACACCTACCCTGATTCGGATTCCCATAGACACATAATCATACTACCGATGGGATTCCGAGGGGTCTATCCAGAGTGAAGCTGTTTCCGTACCATCGGTAAACAGAACCTCCTATCACACTTGCATAAGTATCCAATACTTAAATATATGAGAACTATGCCGTTAAGCTTCCATAACATGCACAAGTGCGATACTAGCCTATTCCGCATTATCGATTTCCAGTCTCAATAATACTACGACTAGGGATATTTAATGATTAAACCTTTCATGAATTAATATTGTCTCATATCTTATTAATCCAGAACTAATCATAAGGACTTTTATCATTTATATATTCGAGTAATCCAATTACAAATGATAAAAGAGCAATTTCCTTTGTCACATAGTTAATTTTGTACAAGTACACAATGTCCTTTACAAAATAGTGATGCTATGGGTCATAATTGTCCAACAATCTCCCACTTGGCCTATAGCCAATCAATCAAGTGTCCAACACCTAAACTATGTACGGGTCGCTCATGCTTATGCTGACATATCGCTTTCGACAACGGATTTACAAGGTTATCATCTGATGCGATTTATTCGATCATCACATCGCCATGATACGAATCAGATATAACCGTCGAAGTACATATTTGGATCGTTGATGAGACCGTAATTCTTTAGCCTGTGCTGTAGCCTAGCTCAGCTGCTAACAGAACTACTTCTAATCCAATTAGGAATTTTTATAGATCCAAAATGCTTCTTTTGCTGCCTCAGCAACAGTAATATAATCCGCTTTTGTTGAATCAACAACAGTATCTTGCTTGGAAGATTTCCAGCTCACTATTCTGTTGTTCAAACAAAATTACGTACCCTTATTGCGACTTATAGTCGTCTTTATCGGTTAGGAAACTTGCGTCGGTGAACCCAATCACCTCAAGTTCCTCTTCTCCACAGATTAAGAAAGCATCCTTAGTTCATCCAAGATACTTAAGGATGTTCTTAACATCAATCCAGTGACCATCACCTGGATCGGCCTGATTGTGACTCCATATGCTCAAAACATATGAGACACCAGGTCGTGTACAAATCTTTCAATGTACGGGTTCTCGGAGAGTGCCAACAACTTTTAGATCTATCCCAGTAGATCCTTATTCCTAGAATAAAGGTTGCATCTCCCAAGTATTTCTATGGAGAATTTTAATGAAAGCCAAGCTGTCAGTGATTGTTAATATGGGAATGTCATTGCTAAGAAGCAATACATCATCAATGAATAGGACAATCATTATCAGTGCGCTCCCACTAACCTTCTTATATACACAAGAATCATCTTCGTTTTGAATGAAATCATATTCCATTATGATCTCATCAAAACATTGTCTTTAAGAACATAATGCTTGCTTCAATCCATGAATGGATCGATTTAACTTGGAAACCTTGTTTGCATATTTTGGCACGACAAAAACGTCAGGTTGTTGTATAAAACATCCTCCAAAAGGTTTCCGTTAAGGAAAGCGGTTTTGACATTCAGCTGCCATATTTCATTAACAAAATATACAACAATAGAAAGCATTATCTGAATGGATTTAATCATGGCAACAGGTAAAAGGTTTCGTCGTAATCGACACCATGTTGATGATGATGCCCTTTTGCTACAAGCCTAGCTTTGTACGTTTGTATGTTGCCATCCATGTTTGTCTTCACCATGAAGACCCATTTGCTACCAATAGGCACAATGCCTTCTGGTACATCAACCAGTATCCAAACATGGTTGGTATACATGGAATCCATTTAGGACTTCATGGCACTTTGCTATATAACGGAGTCGATACCTTGTATCGCTACCTCATACGTAGCCGGCTCATTATCCTCAATAAGATTAATATCTTTATGAGGTGAGATCAAAAACCCATACCTCTAAGGTTGTTTTTCCGACTCTCTCCAACCTACGATGTTCTTGTGTATTAGAAGATTGTGGAACAGTCTCATCCTTGATGAACTGTTCGTGTTCCGTTAAGGAGATCCGTGCCAGGAACAATATCACTCTGATTTTCATCGAGTTATACTTTCCTCCCACTTACCACTGCATTTAGGTATTCCTCTTAGGAAAACCTCATGGAGAGCAACAAATTTCTTTATTCTCTTGTGAGTTGTGGAATTAGTTTCCTTAGGATAACTAATTACATGTAGGCACTTATCCGATTTGGGTTCTAGTTTGGTACCATCCAAACGTTCAATTATATGCCCAGCATCCCAAATCATCAGGAATGAGAAACCCGTATTCAAATCATATTTAAACCCAAATCATATTTAATATGGAGTTTGTCTAACAGACTTTGACAGAACCTTATTCAAAATAAGTATTGTACTGTTCAATGCGTATCCCTATAAGGAAATTGGTAGCTCAGAGCGACTCATCATTAACCTTACTATGTCCAACAAGGTTCGGTTTCTCCGTTCGGACACACCACTCTATTGAGGTGTTCTAGGAGGAGTCCACTGTGAAAGAATACCATACTCTTTCATGTAATCGAGAAAATTATTGCTCAAGTATTTCCACCACGGTCCAACCATAATGTTTTAATACTTTAGCCGGTCTGTCTTTCTACTTCGTGTCGAAACTCATTGATTATAGCAAAAGTTTCCGACTTGTGTTTCAGAAGATACACATAATCATAACGCGATGCAACATCCGTAAAGGTTATGAAGTATTTATATCCACTTCTAGTCCTAGCTAGATATAGGCCCACTTTCGTCACAATGAACGAGGGCTAACAGCTTGGTGGCATGTACATCTTTTACCGCTAAAAGGCGTTTTAGGCACTTTGCCTAATAAACAAGATTCACAAACATTATTTGAATTAGGATCAAATCTGTCCAAGTATCCATTCTTCAAAACAATGGATATACAAGTCTTGTTAATGCGTTCCAGACGACAATGCCACAAATAAGTCTCATCAGATTTACTCAGTTTGAGCCTTTTTTGTTTGTCATGTTATATGTTTGAGATTCATTTATATTCAAAATATAAATATTATTATTCACATCTAAATTGTATATCTCAATATCATCTTTATAAACAAAACGCCCGGTGTTCTGGAACATAAAGGTATACCCGCAATGGGTTACACTAGATATAGAGATAATGTTTCTAGTCAAACTAGGTACATTATAACACTTTCCTAATTTAAGTACATGCCAAAAGGGCAGTTCCAAAACTTAGGTTCCAATAGCCAAAACAGCGACTCTCATCCCGTTTCTGACTCGCAGGTCAATCTCATCTGAAGCCAGTCTCCTGCTAATCAGCAGATACCGCACGTCAGTACATATGTATGTACCACATTCAGTATCAAAAATCCAATTCCTTAAAACTAGTAGTGGATATATTTATAACAAACATGCCTGAAGTCGGAGCCTTGCCCGCCTTCACTTCCTTCATGTCTGCCTTGTCCATACGGCAGTCACGCTTCTAGTGACCCTGTTTTCCACTGCTTAGGCAGACATCTTGGGATATGTCATTTGTCTTCCTAGAAGACTGTGACGATTTTGCCTTTGCTCCTTTTCTTCACACCCCCAGAAGCCTTCGGCAAAGCCTTGGCTTTCTGAGATGTCGAAGTAAGATGCGCCTTGCGCTTCTTGCCCTTTTAGAAGCTCTGGCTCTGCCTCATTGAGCATAGCCATTAACTCTCCAAGAGTTTTCTCTTGGTTCATTATGAACCCACCCCAGCATTCGGGCAGAGACTATAAGATCAAATCTATGGAATTCTCGACCTCGTTGGTAATGCCCAACTAACCTAACTGTTTGATGTCCGCAATCATCTGCGACACCTAGTGCTCCATAGATGTACCCTCTGACATTCGCGAGCGAAAGAAATTTTTTTACAATTCATACTTCTGAGATCTAAGATTAGATCTGTGAAGATCCTTCAATTTCAACATCATACTATAAAGATCCAATCCTTTGTTCTGACAATGAAATTAAGGAGTCATTGCGGCAAGCATAACAGATTGAGCACTAAAGTTATCATCACACTGAGTCTTCTAAAGCTCATGCTCTACTATTTGCTCAACTCCGGGCTCAGGTCCGAGAGGTTTCTCTATCCAATAGGGTAACTTCTCAGCTTCCAGGACTATCCTGAGATTCATTTCCCAATCTGGAAAATTGTGTCGTTAAAGATATTTTTCACCTAGGATTATGTCCTTTGACGCTAATCTTTCCAGTTATATTGATTGCTATAGTCCAACTATCGAATCAATAATTTCGGGTACAATCAAATGTAATGATCATTATAGTCCAACTATATAACCAACTACAAATGAAGTAGTGTGTTGTACAATCTAACTGTTCAACGAAAGCAATATTAAATATTAGTCCAACTAATATATTTATAACAATGATAAATTAAAATAAAAGAGCGCGTATTGGCAAGTATCTAAATGAAATTGCAAATTTAATACTTGCCTCCCACAATTTTTCGGCGAGCCTCTAACCCTATGTGGAGTACTCGGGAAACCTAGTTTCCTAGTGGGCTAGGATCCCGTTAAATAACACACAACCTTGACATTGGCCAACAAGTTGTATGAAACTTAACTAGGTAGATCTCTAAGATCAATTGGATCTCATCCAATTCATAGATCCAGTAGGTGGGCCTCTAAGTCCGAAACATATATCCAATATATGCCAATATATCCAATATATACCCTAACCTTTTTTCCTCTGAATCAACTAAGCCTTGGCTTTGGCTCAACAAGCTTAATGAAACCAGTTAAGCGTGACCCATTGACAGTGGGAAAGCTTCGTAATCGAGGTCGATGAACAAGAAGTGACCTTGACTTTGGCCAACAAATCACAACTTGCCCAAGACGTACGATATGGAATGAAGCTTTTGTGATTCAAACACATCCGCGATGGACAAAGGTCTTGACTTTGGCCAACAAACCAATGCCAATCTTGGATCTTGAGAGAGAATCACTCAATGGAAGGAAAAATGCTTAATATAAAATGAGGGTTTTTTGCGTAAATTGGCAACCAATTTATTATCTTTGATTAGGTCTCATCATACACCCTTAAACATGCATTCTAAAAGCATAATAAGGCGCGAAAAATAATAATAATGATATGCGGATGGATATATAACAAACTTTGTTCCTAGAATAAATCTCTCACTTTCCTCTTTCCCGCTAGCACTATTCTTACTTCTACCCAATTACATAATACTTCTAAAGAAACCTCATTTACATTGAGGGGAATTGGTGAGAAGAGAAATACAATGAGAAAAGAGATAATAGGCTGGACACGCAGGTCCAATTGTTGTAATAAATTCTAAATTTATTACAACAATTTCCAAAATTGCCCTCACCCTTCTAATATCCATCCGATATACATTATTCATACAATACATCCATGTTTTCACACAAAGCATGTTATTCAATCAATATAATCCAATTAATTAATCTTTGAATTAATGACCATCCAATATTCAAACAACGATTTGATTTGCGCGAGTCCAACTCGTTTAAGAAAAAATACTCAAAGTACGTATTATTGAATTATATCGAACTACAATTTTAAATACAATTTAAATTATATTCAATACTAATTCATATTTAATTCCAAATTAAATAATTACACTTTTAAAAGTGCCTTTTAGACTTGGATTCCAAATCCAATCTACATGGGTCTCAAAGGCCCAATTAGTATCCAATACTTTTTAATTAAAGTCCATTGGGCTTTTAATTAATTCTTTAGGCATGGGCTTTGGCCATTATGGATCAAACCCAAGATGCCAAGGCCCAATAAGGAATCACCCTTATGCCATAAAATCAATTTTGGCCCATTAGGCCCAATTAAATTTTTAAAGGCCAAAATGTCATGTTTGGACTTTATGGAAATGATTTTAGGGCCAATTGGATCCAACCCAATTGTCCAAAACCAAACTTGGCCCAACCAAGCCCATTAAGCCCAATTACAACAAATTAAATTAACACATTATTCGAAATTACATATTAAATTAATTAAAGTGCAATTAGTACAATTAATCTAACATTTCTAAAATACTAATTAATTCAATTAATCATACTCAACATTTCCAATTCATGTCCAACTCAAATTGAAGCAAAATCAATCTATACATGCTTATCATGCTCATGGAAATTGTGCATAAAATAACACCCAATTTGATTTCAATCCAATTAAATCAACATACAAGATTTATTTCATGCTTTAAACATATCCAATTGTCTAAAATCAAAAAATCATCATTAACACAACCTATGGTATATTCGGCAATGTCAAAGGATTCGGGGATTTATGATCTAATCAATTTATCACAAATCCAACAATGCACAAATCCAATTCAACATCATATAAACATAACCAAACAACTAATTTAGGAAAATCAAGCTCCAAACACAAAATTCCCAAATTAAAGTCTATAAATCCTAGGTTCAAAGTAAGCTTAGATCTTGCTCTGATACTATTGTAAGTGTTCATAGAACATGCCAAGATCGTCTAAGAGTGATTCTTGTGTGAATTAATCAAAGGGAGTTGCGGAAAAATCACCTTAATAGGTTGTAGGCTTTCAAAAATCCTTTGGATGTAGTAGATCGGAGCTTGAAATCGAGTTCCAAATTCTCGGGTGAGTTTCCCTATCACCTTATTTAAGTCCTTGAAGAGCTAGCTATGAACAAAATGAAAGAAAAAATTTTTCCCTCCAAGGCGCATTGTGTTCGGTAATTTGAGAGAAAAATGGAGATGATGAACACTTCAAAAGTTGACTTACTCTTTTATATCAAGGTTGAGTGTTAGACTTGGTTTGAGTGTATGAAAAGCAATCTAATCTTTTCTCAACCAAATAATAACTTCCATCACTTGTGTAGACATTTGATGTAAGTTGGTGGGCCCCATTTTAAATTCAAAATTTAAGTCGGGCAATCTAACACGCAACTTCGCTTGGGCCCAGGTTCGTTTAATTCCGAACTAAACGAATTTACCGTTGTGACATAATTAAATCTAATTTAATTAAATAATTATGCATCGCAGAATTATTACGAAAGTCGCTTACGAATTAATTCCAAATTAATTCGTTCGTTTGAATTAATATCCAATTTTAATTCCGCTTTGAAATCCAAATTCGATTAATATATCTAATATATTATTTTAGCCCAATTAAATAAATTAAATAGTAAAATCCAAATTAACTATTTAATTTACTTTACCGATTAATTCCAAATTAATCGTGTTCTCTCTTATAGTCGAATTAATCCCAGATTAATTCTTGACGCAATTAATCCCAGATTAATTTTCTCTCTCATAATTAATCCTAGATTAATTCTTGTTCTAGTCAAATGTCATCGGTGAATCTTCGGAAAGTGACCCAAGAGATCCATGTATATATTGGAAGTAAATACAGTCATCGGACTATCCGAATACGTGCGTACCCGGTACCACGTTCTTACCGATTTACAAGACATGGTTGACTTCTAGCAAAACACCGTGCCTACCCAATTCTCCAGAAATATTCTTTAAAGGAATATATAATCTTTGTCAGGCGTAGTATATGTAGTATTACGTATTACGATCCAATATCAGATGTCACATGCTAGGCCTGGGGCTGGAATTGTGTTTGCCCCATACGAAGCATATATCGGATCACTGGCAACTAGTCTCTATAATCAGATAATCATGACCTAGTCATATTATCCCGATGACTGCAGTACTTAAGAGTACCAGTTTTGTATCCCTGCGTGATCATCATCTCCATATGACTGAAGTGATACTTCCATCTTGACATCACACCCAATACACTACGATTCTCTGTATACCCAGAAGAGGCGTACACAGAACCTGTTAAAGCCCCGGACGACCAAAACCAAAGTATACTGATTGTCGCAAATATTAGAGATGCAAGTCTCAGGTTAAGACCAAATACAACTACCCTGATTCGGATTCCCATTGACACATAGTCATACTACCAATGGGATTCCGATGGGTCCATCCAGAGTGAAGATGTTTCCGTACCATCAGTAAACAGAACCTCCTATCACACTTGCATAAGTATCCAATACTTAAATATATGAAAACTATGCCGTTAAGCTTCCATAATGCGCACAAGTGCGATACTAGCCTAATCCGCATTATCGATGTCGAGTCTCGATAATACTACGACTATGGATATTTAATGATTAATCATTTCGTGGATTAATATTGTCTCATATCTTATTAATCCAAAACTAATCATAATGACTTTTATCATTTATATATCCGAGTAATCCAATTACAAATGATAAAAGAGCAATTTCCTTTGTCACATAGTTAATTTTGTACAAGCACACCATGTCCTTTACAAAATAGTGATGCTATGGGTCATAATTGTCCAACATGGTCACCAATCTCCCGGTCACCAACAAATTCTTCAAGGACAAATGGTTATGGGTTATGGGAGCACATGGAAGAACCCATACCATCTCGGGTGAAAAAATCACTGTCCTCACTGTCTTCCAAACTAAAAGTAATGACTCGTCTTCCTTTCTGCTTCTACTTTGTTTCCTTAGGTTCTTACTAACCCAAGTTTACCCTTTGTAGCCTGTTGGGGGAGCCCCCTAAAAGTTCATCATGAAGTCAGGGCTAGAATGAGGCCGCAACTTAGTTCACAAGACACTACAAAGATCTCTTAAGCCCTTCTAACTTTGTCGATACATGACCGATCCTAGACACTCCACCACTTCCTTCCAGGAAAACTGGTAGATACTAACCGACTGATTCACTTGTTGCTTTTGACTTGCTGTTCATTATTGTTTATCGTGCTTGCTTCTTCATTTCTTTATGACCCAGTTCTTTATCCTTTTTAGCATCTACCACTTGTATTTTTGAAGTTATATCTAGGAAGATACAAACTCCCTTCAATTAGCTTGTAATGCCATGTGCAAGTCCATGGGTGGATCAAACAGTACCCGTGCCCGAGTCACCACCCCGATCCTCACATCAAAAAAATAAAAGGGGCCAATGTACACTACACCTCTACCTTTTAAACCGTCCACACACCTCCATCGAGCCGAACATAAACTCCGCCAGTCCAAACCTCCCAAAATTTAACACTAGTACCTCAACCCTCCAAAAGGCACTTCCATCAGGTCGGAAGTGAAGCCACTGAAGGTGTACCCGAGCAGGGTCCTCGAAAAAAGGTGAAGGCTGGAAAAAGAAAATCTACAGTTGCCTCAGCTAAAAAGAAATGATCAACCCGTACCATGGGGTGGAGGATTTCCTTGACAATGCGAGTGAAAATATGGCTCTCATCTCATACGAACCATTAACCATCTAGTTCAGAACGTGGACCTTAATAGGGTTGTGGCATACAAGATCATCTCCCCTGATAAGGTCGTCCAAAAAGTAGGCCGCCTCGAAGCCAATGCAACTTATGACTTAGCTTTTATTTTGTTACTTGCCAACAATTATTTTTTACTGGTAAATTGACCTGATCCCTTGATGTGCAACTGATGTACCTTATGGCCATAGACATGGATGTGCTCTCAAGAACCATTATCGATGGTGGACAGGCCCATAGGCTTCAATACCAACTCACTAAGAAAGAGAAATAGAAGAATAAGAAGCTGAAAGATGTCAATGCCGAGGCAGATTCCCTCCACCACGCAATTGAAATTACTAAATAGTAAAGGGATGAGGTCCGAGTTGAGACTGCTTAAAAAACTCGTGAGCTCAAATTGTAGTGGGCCATGGTATTCGCATTTGAGAGCAAGCTTGAGGGGAAGAAGGCCGACCTTATTCATACAAAAAATGAGTTTAGCCAAACAATGGGGTAATTGGACAACATTCGAGGAGAACGGATCGATGCCCGAATGGAACTAAACAGTCTGCATGCCGAACTTATTTAGCGTCTCAAAAGTTCCATGGTTGATGTGTAGATTGAGGGACTTGAGGAGCTCATTAAGCTGATCAGGATGGTATACCCTGACCTCGATCTAGGCATGATCCATAAAGTTTTAAAAATTGGCAAAGGAGAAATGACTTAGAAAGAGGCATTTGGGACAACCCTAGAAGAAACTGAAGCAACCCATGACTCGGTTCTTCTTTCTACAATGTCTTCTACTCCGAAGACAAGCCTGGCCCATCGTCCTCAACTGCTGCCCCTCTTGAAAGTGCTTCTGGCCCATCTTCATTGAAACAAACTCCTTACTTCTTGTGGGTAATCGTGAGGGAGCCTAATTTATAACTAATGGAAGAAACTTTTTTACTCGCATACTTCTTTATCACACCAAAACAAACACTGAGCAAAGATCCGATCTCGGGTAGCTTTTATTTTATCACTTAGTGAGATTCTGAACTGGCATTATCAATCTTAATCACAAATTTATAATGTAACCAAATTAACCTATCCCATAAGTATCCTTGCTCCAAACATGAATATCAATGCTCGAGCACTTTGATGGGCTAATAAAAAAGTACACCGCAAATCTGATCTAATGACGTGTTTTTTCCACACTTAGAAAATTTTGAACCCTTCACAAGGAATTTTCAGTGCTAATGGAAATTTCAACTCCTTACCATCTTTAATGCTTTCCATGCCTACTTGAGTTTGCATTAGTTGGCACTTTGATTAGTGAATTCCTCCAAAGTTGACCCCATCAACTGCTGCCACTACACCATATAGGATGTTACCCCCGAAGGATCTCAAATCCATTGCTACAAGTTTGCTCCAGTAGGGCCATGGAGAGGTTCTGACCTTAGGTTGATACAATAGGGCCTCGGTAGAACAAATCCGACCACGAGCTAATAAATCTAACCACGTGGGAATAATCCCTCCTCATGCCATTCAAACATGGCCATGAGATAGAAACTTCAACCCTATGCCAATAATCATAACAAGGCCTCGCTGAGACATACCCAACCCAAGCCAATAACAAATCTGGCCATAAGGGAATGATCTCTCATTGTGCCATTCAAATTGGGACATGGTGGATAAACTCTGACACCATGCCAATAAACATAACAAAACCTCAGTGGGACATACCCCAAGCCAATAAGAAATCTTGCCAGAAGGGAATGATCTTTCATTATGCCATTCAAATAGGGCAATTATGGAGAAACGCTGACCCTATGGCAATAAACAATTTGGCCACAAGGGAATGATACCTCATTATGCCATTCAAATAAGGCCATGAGATAGAAATTTATACCCTATGCCAATAGATATAACAAGGCCTCGGTGTGACATACCAGATCTCAAGCCAATAACAAATCTGGCCACAAATGAATGATCCATCATTGTGCCATTCAAATAGGGCCATGTGGGAGAAAATCTGACCCCATGCCAATAAACATAACAAGGCCTCAGTGGGACATACACGACCTATAGCCATTATAATCACTTGGCCACAAGAGAATGACCTATCATTATGCCAATCAAATAATATGGCTTCGGTGGAACAAATGTAGCCCCGAGCCATTCTAACTATTTTCCAAAATGCTTGAGGGAATATTTTCAAACTTAAGCCACCCTCATGAACTCTGGCAGTGGCGTCCCATTCCAAGTCGTGGAAAAACAAGATAAAAAATGACAAGTGTAACAGGGGGACGTATCACACGCTCCGTATAAACCCAAAAACATCAAGGAAATTGAGGCATCGTCCTGCCCCACGTTACCCAAAATAAAAATTTTGAACGTTACAATCATGACGTCCCGGTGAACCAAGCTATGGATCAGGGGGCGACCAACGCCAATGGGGAATTTCCCATCATGCTAGGCAAACCCATAGTCTCCAAATGCCATGGTGTAACACCCCGGTAAGCCGACGACTACTAAGTTAGGAATGGTATAATACATGCTATATGATCATATGAAAGTGTGTATTAGGCTCATGAAATTACTTTAAGCTTAATAGACAAATTCCTTGTAACATTTTCTTCATTTACTCTTTTTACCATCAGCCCCTAGTATAAAAAGGAACCTTAATATTCCAATTCTCATTTTTGCTGAGAAGAAGAACGTGAGACATGGAGAGAACTTCATAACCCTCTCCATTTCATCTATCAAAAGATCTAGTATTCAAGCTTCAATTATCACATGCAAACTTAGAAAAGAGAAAAGAGAGCTTAGAAGGTTATGTTTGTGAAGAAAAAAATTAAATCAATGTGAGTAAGGCTTGACCAAATTCCTTGATATAATGAGTTTTGATGATTTGATGATTGTGTGTGTTGATTGGGTGTGCTTGATGTTGTTTACATGATTATTGTGTTTGAAAGTTAATAATTTGAGAAACCCCCAAATTGTGAAATCCCTATGTGTGAATTTGAGTTGGGGTTTATAAATAGTTATGATTTGGTTTTGAGATAGTGTTTAAGAATGGAATTGATGATATGTAATGTATTTATTATGGTTTTAGCTTATGTGATGTTGAGGAAATGGTGTATGAAGTGAAATTGTAATTTCAGTCCTGGAAAATAGCCTCACGCCGCGACTCAAGCTCCCGACGTCGCGACGCGTGCTGGAAGAAAAAATGGGTTCTGGATTTGTGTTGGGCTGGGCGTGTCGCGACGCGTGACACTTTTTAAGGATATATTTTTAATAATTCCAGTTTTATCCTAAGATGTTTGGGGTCACTCTTAGGGATTTGTATAGATGAGTAGACACATGATAAGTCATACCATAAGTGTAAACATTAACCATTGATTGTATATACTTTTCTATTTATTGCAAGGAAAACTAATGATCTCTTTGGCCTTAGATCATTGGTCGGACACTTGGAGATTACCTACACCACATACTGTACCTGAATTGCAGTAGCACCGTGAGTGGATACTTTTCTTTTGTCTATGAGTATTTATTTCAGAATTTTAATAATGTTTTCAGATTACAATTTTGCAGATCTTGATTTGATTAATTTATACTTGAAATTATTGATTTCAAGCGAGTTGAAAATTATGATTTGAGCTTGGTTTCAGATTAATGCTTTGATGATGAAAATTATTTCAAAGATATGAATTTATGATTTTGGAGGCATGAGGGAAGAACCCACCTCAGATGTAACTTGATACGGATATGGAATTGACAGACATGGTATTGATGGGTATCGGTATTGATATCAGATATAAACGTGTGCACACGGGATACAAAACTAGAGATGACAGATGCCTCTAGATTCCTGGGTATTGGGCTAGTGGGATAGCGAGGCCCCTAGACCCGGATTTCAGAGATAGATTGGTGGCACTAATAGCACCACTGTTTATTGGCTTAGTGGCTTGGTGGAATGTGCGTACAACGCCCCAAGACCACAGGATTATTGTACAGATTGACAATTGATTTTACAGATGATTTTACATATGATTTTGTGAATGTTTTTCATAAAGGCTTTTGGAAAGAAAATCCTTATTTATAATTTATAAATTAATAGATGGACTTTTGAGACATGACTACAGAGAATGGTTTTATTAAATAAGTTCTTAAAAGAACTCACGATTTAAAAAAATTTCAGAAAATATTTTCAAAATAAAAGAGATTGTTTCTTGAAATGATTTTGGTTTCGGAACCATGGATTTTATAAAGTATATCAGTTTCATTTTTAAACAGTCCACTCATTAGGTCGTTCAACGACCTAACCCCCACACTCCCAGTATTTAGTTTTGCAGGTAAATCTAAAGGACGAGCTTGAGAGGATGGATACTGATGGCAGTTACTTGGGTGTAGAGTCCACCAGGTTGATTCCAGAAGGCAACATAGTCAGAGTCGAGTAAAAGTTGCATAATATCAGCTTTGAATGTGTCAAACATCAAATTTGTAGTGAAATTTATTTTTGAGTTTATTGTATGGAAACTTGAGATGCATTTCTATGAGTATTTAGTTGGGCATTGGACCATATGCATGAACTTATGTCTGTGATGAGTTTGACAGTATTGATCGGTCAGATATTTTGAGGCTCAGGGGGATAGTACAACCTATTCCTTACCGATAACATCTTCCGGATTGAGGATGTTACAATGGTGGCCTTCTAACATTTCTCTTGCTATGCTTATGCGGATTCGAAAAGGGATGGCCAGTTCCATGGGGGCATTATCCCTCCCCATGCTAGGTAAATCCCAAGGCTACAAATGTCATCTCTAACTCTCTCTATGGGAGAGAAAATGCCATACGGGAAATATCATTCCCCAGGTTATGCAAACCCAAGGGTATCGCAGTACCTCTCACGCTGTCTTCCGTCCATGCATGCTATAATTACCTTGGGGCACCAAACGTCTCATCAAACTTTCTACCGAGCGTGCTATGGATACCCGAGACTCTAAACGCCACGTAGGTCTTAGATGTCTTCATTCTTCTAAGGTACAAAAATGTCAGGTACTGATGTTTCGACCCATGGTGTTTGATAATGACACGGGGGCTGGTGTTCCACGCGGGTACGTACTTTTCGCACATCGTTTTGTACCTTTTGGTAATGATAACCACATACTTCACAAGAATATTAAATATGCATTTCTCATTCAAATAATAAACAAGCGTATAAGTGTATAAGTTTTTATTCATAAAATGATAGCCTTATATATATTCTTGGGATCTACTACCCTTTTTACAACACTTTATGGGTCATTTCAAGAGATGCTTTACTGAAAATACCTTTTCAGCATTTCAGCATTCTATGGCTTCTTGAGTCAGATGTTGTCCAACTATTTTTGGTGATAGGCACCCGACCTGATAACCTCGGCAACCTTGTGAGATCTTTCACATTTGGCTCCCATGGAGCCTTATTCGAGCTTTCTTGTATTAAGGGTGACTCGTCTTAAGACCAAGTCTCCAGGATGAAAGATACTTACTCGGACCCTCTTGTTATAGAAATTGGCCATCCTTTGCTGATATCCTGTCATTTTGAGCGCCAACCTCTCTCATTTCTCTCTGACCAAGTCAATGTGGTGCTTGAGGAGTTCATTCTGTCCCTCTTCAAAATGTTGGACCTGATGGGTCGTCATTCCGATCTATGCTAGAATCACTGCCTCATATCCATAAGCCAACGAGAAATGAGTTTCTCATGTGGAGTCTTTGTAAGTTGCTCGATATGCCCATAGGACTTTCGGCAGCTCTTCAACCCATAAACCTATACATGTCCCAAGCCTCGCTTTCAAATTATTCTTGATGGTTTCATTCGCTGATTATATATGTCTCATTGACTTCGGATGAGCAGACGATACAAATCTCAAGGCGATTTGGAGATCTTTACCGAGCTTCTTAAAGCCCACACTATCAAACTGCTTTCCATTATCCGTGATGATGGCCTTTGGAATCCTGAATCGGCACACAATATTATTCTTTAGAAAATTCATGGCTTTCTTCTTAGTTATAAAGGATAGCGGCTCGGCCATCACCCACTTGGTGAAATACGCAATCGCCACAATTGCAAAATTGGCATGTCTCCTACCCATAAGCAATGGTCCAATAAGATCCAAAACCCATTGGGCAAATAACCAAGGACTAAACATGGTTGTAAGCTGCTCAGGTAGTTGCTTAGGCACATCGGCATTCTTCTAACGCCCATCACTTGCTCGGGCCACACTGAGTCTATCATAATGCATTGTTGGCCCAAAAAACCTTTCCTGAGTTCTTTGTGGCAATAGATCTCCCACCAGCATGGCTTCTGTAGATGTCCTCGTGGATTTTTCTCAGCACATAATTAGCCTCTTCGAGCCCAAGACACCTCAGATACGGCATTGTGTAGCCTCTTCTATAAAGTACCTCGTCTATTAGGCAAAAATACTCACTCTTATATTTCAACCTTCTAAACCTTTTTTTTATCCTTTGGTAAATCTCCAAATTCTAGGTACCTCCTGATTGGGTCCATCTAGGTCGGTTCAACTTCGGCCTCTACCTCCATCATACTGGAAGCTCACATACTCTTTGGTTCTAGGATCCCTAAGGGGATGACTAGAGAAATCTTAGACTTGATGGACGACGCCAACCGAGCCAATGAATCTGGCTTTCGATTATTCACTTGACTGACGAGCTCAAAGGTCACATTCCCCATTCATTCGTCAAACATTTTCACCATCATGAGGTAAGCAATCATATTGGGCTCCCTTACTTGGAACCTATCGTTTATCTACTAGACAACCATATGTGAGTCACTCTTCACCATCACAACTCTTTCCCCGATTGTATCACAAAGCCTCAGCCCAGCCATGATCATTTCATACTCGGCCTCATTATTGGTTGCTTCAAACGCGAACCTTAGTACATAGCTCAACATTTCATCCTGTTCATTACTGAGGGTGACACCGACCCCACATCCTTGCGAGCTAACCGACCCATCAACAAACAATTCCCATTTATTTTCTTCTCTGATCATCATGACTTGGGGCCCAATGAATTGACCATAAGATCAGCTATAGCTTGCCTCTTTCTAGATACATGGTTAGGTAACATATTTCATATTCGCTAAGCTCTACTGACCATTTTGCTAACGAGCTAAGGTCTCAGGTCTATGCAAAATTTTTCTAAGTGGGTGGTCTGTATATACCCCGATGGGGTGACCTTGGAAATAAAGTCGCAAATTCCTCGCTGCAGTAATTAGGGACAATACTATCAGCTCATAGGCTAGGTACCAGGTTTTCGCATCTAATAAGGCATTGCTAGAATAATACCCTGGCCTCTGAATTTAATCTATTTCTTGTACTAGCACTGAACTTACAGCATGTTCTGAAACAACTAAATATAGAAATAACATCTCACCTAGAATTAGCTTGGCCAGAAGTGGAGGTTAGGTCAGGTACTATTTAAGCTGTTGAAATGCATCTTTGCACTCATTTGTCCATTCAATTTCCTTTTTTGCCTTCTTGATTAGCCGGAAGAAGACATGACATTTATCAATGGCCTTAGAAATAAACCGATTGAGCACTGCTACCTGACAAATTAAGATCTTCACCTCATTCATTGTCCTCGGTGACTTCAAATCTAACATCGTCTTGATGTTCTGAGGGTTGGATTCAATGCCCCTTGCGCTAACCATATACCCTAAAAAATTTCCCGAGGATACTCTGAAGGCATATTTTTCTGGAGCCTCATCTTATACCTCCTTAAGAGTTCAAAATTTTTTCTGAGGTACCTCAAATGGTCATCAATTATTACATTCATTATTATCATGTCACAGATATTGACTTACATTGTCTTGCTAATTAGTGGCTTGAAGATCTGATTCACGAATCTTTGATATGTGGCCTCGATATTCTTCAACTCGAAAGGCATCACATTATAGTAATACAGCCATGATATGTGATGAAGGCTATTTTTTCCTCGTCATCGGGATATATTTTAATCTGATTAAATCCTAAGAACGCATCCATGAAACTCTGCAGCCCATAAAAGACTGTTGAGTCTACTAGCTGGTCTACCTTAGGAAGTGGAAAGCTGTCATTTGGGCAAACCTTGTTCAAATCAGAGAAATCTACACACATTCTCCACTTTCCAATGGCCTACTTCATCAATAGCACATTTGATACCCACCCCCAGTACTTGAATTCTCTGATAAACTCGTCTTTCATCAACTTATCTACCTCTGCATGGATGGCCTCATATCGTTCCTGGTTGAAAGTCATCCTCTTCTACTTCACCGCCTTATGAGCTCGATCTATTGACATGTGGTGACTGATGATGCGGTGATCTATTCTGGGAATATCCTCGACCTCGTGACTCCATTTGAAAATGTCTGCATACATTTTCAAGAAGTTTATGAGCTTTCTTTTCAGACTTGGTTCCAATCTGACTCCGACCTTGACTATCTTCTCGTAACCAAAAAGATATGTTATTTCCAACTCCTCCATTGTTCTTCCATACTGAGTGGGGTCTGTTGGGGTTGGTGCTCAGAGCGCCAATTCGGACCGTATTTATGTCTGATTCATGAATACGAACATTCCATTTTCCATAATATTACTTATTTATGGTTACACCTCTTGTTTTTATATACTTATTCGATCTGATTACGATTAGATTGAAACTAAATATGGTTTAGTGATATGTATATATTAGACAAAGACCCGATAATATATAATGCAGTACACAGTTACAAAGGTAGTTTGTAATTGACATTGGGAAGTGTCACTGCTAAATTTATATTATCAAATATAGTTCCTGGTCAAGATTCACTAACACGGGTCGGATAGTCAAATCCGTTGAGACCAGTACATGTCGTATATCAAGACTTGGTCCGATGGTTTATCCCAATGAACCATGAGTCTAGGGAGACTCGTAAAGATGTGTAGGTGTTTATAATAGATAAACACTGAACGACTCACCAAATATTCTTAATGGATGGTATACCAACGTCAATCAGAATCTTCTAGGGTTGAGTAGCATAGTGGTCCTTCGACTTGAGATACCACTGTGGATGCATGAGACATCCTCCACACTTAGATGGCAGTCACGTCACCGATCTATTTAGATCAGACCTCCGCCTGTTCGTTGGGTGTGGACTGATCCTCAGGATATCCTGTGTGTGTCAAGATAGGATCCGTCAGTTCTGTGTACAGAGCATACATAGTCCATATATGATTGGCAATCAGTTAAATCTATGGCCATAGTATACTTCGAAAATCAGTTCCGAATGTTATTTATAGATTGCTAATAGATACGTCGACGGGATAATACCTATAGAGATTTGACGTTTACATCTATATCTCTGGGATTATCCGGATACCTGTGATGGAGAGATTATACGTATGCAATGACCTCGACCTGTATGATTTAGCTAGTTTATCTGTGGTCGTCATAATTTACGGGTGGGTAAATTATGGACACAAAATTTGATTTTGTGACGGATATACCTGAATCTAGAGAGTCTCACTAATGAAATATACTCGTAGAGCACTAGGGCAACTGTTATGAATAATGGTGATTATTTATAAATTTTTAAATGTTAAACGAAAATACATGGGAACGGGCCGAACCGTCATTTCCTAATTAATGTGTATTTGTATTTAATATATGATATTATTAAATACACATTAATAAATTGTCGAATAAAGGTATTTGACATATATCATTAATATATGTATTTGAGATATTTAAAGTAAATATAATACATATATTTGAGATATTATATTTAATAATTATTTAATTATTTAATTGTTAAATGATTAATATAATTAAAATATAAATATCTCACCAAATGATAAAGTAGGAAATGATTATAAGTGTTTATTGTTGACTTTATACTTAAAGGAAAAGATTGTCAAATTGAATTTGACTTCCTTTGATATTTGTTTTAATTGTTAAAATTGAAAATATTCATTTTCCTTTTTCTTTGGTATTTTCGGCCAACACCCTAAATAAATATAATTGTTATATTTTTGAGTTGCAATTGTTGACTTGGTTGAATAATTCATTAAAGTGTAATGATTTAGAAATGCAAGTTGACAAGTTGAACTTAAATGAAACAAATGAAAATATCTTGATATTTTCTCACCATCAATTTCGGCCAAGGCTAAATTTGTGGAGTATATATTGTTTTGTTTCATCTTTTAGGGTTTTAACAAGTTCATTTAAAACCAAAATAAACATAAAAGAGAGTTGAGAGCAAAGTTTGAAGGCTAAAGGGAAAAGGCTTGAAAAGCTTGTTTTTGAAAGTCTTTCTTTAATGTCTTCAACATGAAATATGTTTCTAACATGCTTAGCTTCATTTTGTGATGCTTTGATGTTATCTATACTCTTATATTTTGTGTTTATATGGTTGTGAACTTGAATGAAAGTTTGATGCATGTAAGTAAGCTTGGAATGGTTTCAAAGCTGTACTTTTGATTTTTAGAAAATCAAGTTTCCATTCTAGAGTTGGTAAGCCACTCCTTGATGACCTAGAACTGTTCTAGAGTTGTTTCAAAGTGGTGAGGCTAGATTGGTGAAGTATTGAATGGATTAAAGTGTTGGATTTTAAAGATTTGGTAAAATTACTCAATTTGATGAAATTGAAAAATTAGGTTCATAACCCTCTCCAATTTGGGGATTTCATATATGTGATGTATTATGGTATGAATATGATTCATGTAAAATTTTTAGGTTAATTGGATTTGATCTTGGCATGTTTTGAACAAAAGGACCAAATTGTAATTAATTGAAAATTTTGGGGTGCTCACAGCAATTGCTCAAAAATTGGGGATTTGTGTGAAATCTGATTTTGATGCATTAGATGTGTTGAAAAATATTTTAGAAATTATTTAGAATCATCAAAAATTATATTTGATAATTTTTGGGCTAAGATAATCAATTTACAAAGTTTTGGGGCAATTCGGTAATTACCAAGAAATTTGATCTCTTGTGTAATTTTTCATAATTTTATAATTGGATAATTAAATAAATAAGTTTATTTAATTGAGCCAAGAAAAAATTTTGAAATCGGAAATTGTGATTTTCCACTATTCCGTTGTGTTACCGATATTCCCCCTTAAAACCCCAACAGGGTCCTCGGGTCAAGGGTCGGCTAACTCTGCCTCAACTGCGCCCTCTTTACTTTCCTTCATTTTCTGCCCCACAACATCATCAATACATATGGTTTATTTTGATGTAGTTATAAAACAACACCTAGCCACATTATGGCTTCCACACACTACCCCAACCTTTTTTCTCTGGTCGGGAACTTCAACTTCAAGTAGTAGCTCGACATAGCAGCCATTGATTTCATCATGAAAGGCCTTCCCAAAATTACTTGATCACTGCCCAAATAATCTCCCACTGTGAAATCCATCATTAAAATCCGGGTATGAGGGGCTATCTCAATGGTCATTGTTAGCTGCACCCGACCTAGTCGGACAATCGTAGCACCCCCAAACCCATATTGTGAGGTTGCATCCTGAATCGAAATGGTGAACTCCACACCAAAACCATTCAAGGCTTCAATAGATATGATATCCACCGTACTCTCGAGGTCCACTAATAACCTGTCTACCTCCGAAACGCCAATGTTGGCCTTGATTATCAATGCATCTTCTTGAGGGTAACTCACACCCTTAGCATCCTCCTTGGTAAATATTATCAACACTGGCTTGGTTTTCTGAATCCTCGGGCCCTATCGATAGTCATTGCCTCGAGGCTATTGATCCAACAGTAATTATTCCTTGCCCGATTTGAATTCCTGGCCAATATTTTTCCTCTGGCTATAGTGAACACATGACTTTGCTCCCTTCGTTGTCTGACCCTCATGACTTCATGATCAACGCACTCCTTGATGTAGCCATTCCTCACTAGGTCCTCTATCTGTTCCTGCAAATCTCTGTAGTTTTTGGTGCCATATCCCCTGGTATTATAATGCACACAATAGGCCCTGATATCTCTCTCTCCACTAGAAACCTTCTAGGGTCGGGCTATGTCAGCAAGCCCTTATCCTGTATTTCCCGAGCTATCTGTGATAAAGGCATGTTGATGGCAGTGTTGGACAATTATGACCCATAGCGTCACTATTTGTACAGATCATGGTGTTGTTGTACAAATTAACTATGTGACAAAGGAAATTGCTCTTTTATCATTTGTGATTAGATCACCATAGATGTATAAATGATAGAAGGTCCATATGATTAGTTCCTGGATTGAGATGATATGAGACAGTATCAATCCACGAAGGTTTAATCATTAAATATCCCTAGTCGTTGTATTATCGAGATTGGACATCGATAATGCGGAATAGACTAGTATTACACTTGTGCGCATTGTGAGGGCATAACGACGTAGTTCTCATATATTTGGGTATTGGATACTCATGCAAGTGTAATAGGAGGTTGTGTTTTACCGATGGTACGGAAAATAGCTTTGCTCTAGATAGACCCCTCGGAATTCCATTGGTAGTATGACTATGTGTTTATGGAAGTCAGAAATCAGGGTAGGTGTATTTGGTCTTAACCTGAGACTTGCACCGCTAATACTTGCGACAATCAATATGTTTTGGTTTTGGTCGTCCAGGGCTTTAACCGGTTCTGAGTACGCCTCTGCTGGGTATATTGAGAATCGTAGTGTATTGGGTGTGATGTCAAGACGAAAGTATCACTCCAGTCATAGTGGAGATGATGTCACGTAGGATACGGAACTAGTACTCTTAAGTACTGCATTCATCGGGATGATATGACTAGGTCATGTTCATCCGATTATAGAGACTAGTTACCAGACATCTGACATGTGCTTCGTACGGGGCAGACACAATCCAGCCCCAGGCCTAGCACGTGACATTCGATACTGGATCGCAATACGCAATACTACGTATACTACGCCTGACATAGATTATATATCCAGTAAGAATATTTCTGGAGAATTGGGTAAGCACGATGCTTTGCTAGAAGCCAACCATGTCTTGTAAATCGGTAAGCACATGGTACGAGGTATGCACATATTCGGATAATCCGATGACCGTATTTACTGCCAACATATCCAGGGATCTCTTGGGTCGCTTCCCAAAGATTCACCGATGACAGTTGATTTAAATTAGAATTAATCTGGGATTAATTAAGAGAGAGAAAATTAATCTGGGATTAATTGAGGTATTATTTAATCTGGGATTAAATGTGTTCGGAAAAGAGAGAACGTGATTAATTTGGAATTAATCGGTAAAATAAATTTAATAGTTAAATTTGATTTTTCTATTTTATTTATTCGTATGAGCTAAAATTAATATATCGGATATATTAATATGAAATGGATTTCATTACGAAATTAAAGTCGGACTTTAATACGAACGAACGAATTAATTTAGAATTAATTCGTAAACGACGTTCGTAATATATTTGCGAGGCATCGTTATTTAATTAAATTAGATTTAATTATTTAACGACGAAAGTTTGTTTAATCGGATTAAACGGATCCGACCCGCGGCAAATGTTCGTAGAGACATTTTGAATTTTGAATTCAAAATGGTGGGGCCCACTTCACACATGTCACACATGTGAAGTGGTGGTTGGAAAGTGGTTGGCATTTATGCCAAAACCACTTACTTTCCAACTACTTGGTTTAGGTGAAACCAAATTACCCCAACTACATGGTTTTGGTGAAAAGGGTAAAAACCCTTTAACAAAACCCTAGCCCTCTCTCTCTCTTCACTTAAGCAACAAGAACACAACACAAAACCCTAATACTAACCCTAATGGGCGTGAGCTTCCTCCCTCTATTCTATTTGATTTTGTGGCAAAATCAAGTTAGCTAGCACTTCAAGGAATCAACAAAGGTGATAGGGAAACAACTCAAAGCTTGGAATCAACATTGAAGGTTGGATCTTGGAGATCACTTCTCACAACTCAAAGCTTGGAATCAACAAAGGAAGCATCTTGGAGATCTTCTTCTAAAAAATTTTAAAAGCCAAATCCGTTCATTGTAAGTATATTCCGCAACTTATAATGAAATTGTGAACACCTTTTCTTGCTTATTAGATCCTTGGCATGTTCTAGGAACACTAACAATGGTATCAGAGCCAATTTTAAGCATGAAAATTTTAGGGTTCATGAGACTAAAATTTGAGGCTTTTTGTGTTTTGAGCATGATTCCTTCAAATTGATGCTTTGAGCATGTTTAGAATATGATAACTTAGAGTTATTCATGATTACATTTGAGATTAATTGATTGGATCAAATATTTTGATAATTCCTTAGCTTGGCCGAAACTGTGACAGTGGACTGCCGTTTGGTTTTTTCAATTTTTACACCATTGGATGTGTTTAAATGCATGATAAAATGTTGATTGTTGGTTTGATTAGATTAGAATCAAAGTCAATAAGGTTTATGTTAAATTCAAAAGCATGTTGAGCATGAAATGATATGTTTTGGATTCAATTTGTGTTGAGCATGAAATGATGTGTTTTGGCTTCAATTTGTGTTGAGCATAAATTGATGGATTAAGCATGATTAATTAAGTTAATTGGTATTTTGGAAATATTGAGTTTAATTAATTAATCATGGCTAATACACTTTAATTTAAAATAATTGTGATATTTGGAATATTATAATTATGTTAATAAGCCTTTATAATTTAATTGGCTAAAAGTGTGTATTTGGGCTTTATGGGCTTGGTTTGACCAATTTTGGTTTTGGACTTTTGACTTGGATCCAATTGGGCCCAAAATCAATTCCATAAAGTCCAAATACATCACTTGGCCCTTTAAAGAATTTAATTGGGCCTAATGGGCCTAAATTAATTGTAGGCAATAGGGTGATTCCTATTGGGCCTTGGCATTTTGGGTTTGACCCATTATGGCCAAAGCCCATGCCTTAATAATTAATTAAAAGCCCATTGGACTTTAATTAAAATGACATTGGATGTTATTGGGCCTTTGAGACCCATCAAGATTGGATTTGGAATCCAAGTCTTTAAGGCTTATAAGTAAGTGTAAATATTTAATTTGAAATTAATTTGGAATTAGTATTGAATACAAATAAAATGGATTTAAAGTTGTAGTTGAATATAATTCAAGAATACTTACTTTGAGTATTTATTCTTAAACGAGTTTGACTCGCGCAAATCAAATCGTTGTTTGAATATTGGATGATCATTAATTCAAAGATTAATAATTGGATTAGATTGATTGAATAACATGATTTGTATGAATACATGAATGTGTTGTATGAATAATGTATATCGGATGGATATTAGAAGGGCGAGGGCAATTTTGGAAATTGTAATAAATTTAGAATTTATTAAATTGGACCTGCGTGTCCATCCTTTTATCTCCTTTCTCATTGTATTTCTCTTCTCACCTATTCCCCTCAATGTAAATGAGGTTTCTTTATTGTATTTTGTAATTGGGTAGAAGTAGAATAGTTCTAGCCGGGGAGAGGAAATGGAGTGATTTGTTCTAGGAACAATTTGTGACATATCCATCCGCATATCATTATTAATTTATTTATCGCGCCTTATTATGCTTTTAGAATGCATGCTTAAGGGTGTATGATGAGACATAATCAAAGATAATAAATTGGTTGCCAATTTACGCGAAAAACCCTCAAAATATATTAAGCTTTTTTCCTTCCGTTGAGTGATTCTTACTCAAGATCCAAAGTTGGCATTGGTTTGTTGGCCAAAGTCAAGACCTTTGTCAATTGCGGATGTGTTTGAATCATGAAGGCTTTGTTCTATATCGGTGTCTTGTCCAAGTTGTGATTTTTTGGCCAAAGTCAAGATCACTTCTTGTCCATCGACATTGATTACGAAGCTTTCCATGTCAATGGGTTCCGCTTAACTGGGATCATTAAGTTTGTTGTGCCAAAGCCAAGGCTTAGTTGATTCAGAGGAAAAAGGTTAGGTAATATATTCGATATATTGGCATATATAAGATATATGCTTCGGACTTGGATGTCCACCTACTGGATCTAGGAATTGGATGAGATTCCAATTGATCTTAGAGATCTACCTAGTTAAGTATCATACAATTTGTTGGCCAAAGTCAAGATTGTGTGTTATTTAACGGGATCCTAGTCCACTAGGAAACTAGGTTTCCCGAGTACTCAACAGAGGGTTAGAGGCTCGCCGAAAAATAGTGGGAGGCAAGAATTAAATTTGCAATATTCGTTTAATTACTTGCCATACGCGCTCAATCAAATTCATTCGTCAAATATATATTATTTATTAGTTGGACTAATATTTAATATTGTTTTAATTTAAACAGTTGGACTGTATTCAAACTACTTAATTTATAGTTGATTATATAATTAGATTATAGTAATCAATATATTTGAATTTTAACCATTCATTTATAGTTGATTATATAATTGGATTATAGTAATCACTATATTTGAATTTTACCGATCATTTATAGTTGATTATATAATTGGATTATAGTAATCAATATATATTTGATTTTAACCAATAAAAGTATACTTGATTATATAGTTGGACTATAGTAATCATTATATTAAATAGTACCTGAAATCGTTGATTAAATAGTTGGACTATTAGAATCAAGATAAATTGAAAGATAATGTTTAAAACATAATCCTAGTGAAAATGTGTTTAAACGACTTTAATTTTCAAATTGGGAATAAATTTCAGGATAGTCCTGAAAACTAAGAAGTTACTTTATTTGATAAAATAACATATTAGGCCTAAGCCCAGAGTTAAGCAAATAGTAGAGCATGATCTTTGGAAGATTCATGTGATGATAACTTTAGTGCTTGATCCATTATACTTGTCAAAAGGACTCCTTAATTTCCTAATCAGAACTAAGGATTAGATCCTTAAAGTATGATGAAGAAATTGAAGGATCATCATAGATCTATTATTAGATCTTAGAAGTATTAAATTGCAATTAATAACTCTTGGAGAGTTAATGGCTATTCTCAATGAGATAAAGCCAAAGTTTGCAATAAGGCAAGTAGTGCAAGGCGCACTTACTTCGATATTTTAGAAACCCAAGGCTTGGCCAAAGGCTTCTGGGATATAGAAAAGGGCAAAGGCAAAATCATTACTGTCTTCTAGGAAGACAAAACATATCCCAAGATGTCTGCTTAAACTGTTGCAAATGGGATCACTGAAGCGTGACTGCCGTATGGACAAAGCAGACATGAAGGAATTGAAGACGAGCAAGACTCTGACTTCAAATATGTTTGTCATAAATATGTTCACTGTTAGTATTAAAATTGGATTTTAAAATACTAAGTGTGATACATAAATATGCATTGATGTGCAGAATCTGCTATGAGCAGGATACTGACTTCAATTGAGATTAATCTGCAATCGGAAACGGGACGAAAGTCGCTGTTTTAACGGTAGATACCTAAGTTTAGGAACTACCCTTCGGGTGTGTACTTAAATTAGGAAACTGTTATAATGTAACTAGTTTGACTAGAAACATCATCTCCATATCAGGGTTTAACCCGTTGCGGGTATACCTTTATATTCTAGAACACTAAAGTATTTTATTTTAAAAGATGATATTGAGATAAACACATTAGATGTGAGTAACAGTATTTATATTTTGAATATAAATAAATCTCAAACATATAATATGACGAACAAATAGCTCAAACTGATTTGATCAGATAAGACTTATTTGTGGCAGTGTTATCTGGGACACATTAAACAAGACTCGTATATCCACACTTTTGAAGAGTGGATACTAGGACGGATTTGATTCTATTTAAATGATGTCTACGAATCTAGTTTATTAGGTAAAGTACCTAAAAGACCTTTTACTTGGTAAAAGTGTAAGTGCCATCAATCTGTTAGCCCTCGTTCATAGTGACGAAAGTGGGGCCATGTCTAGCCAGGCTAATGTGGAAATGAATGTTTCGTGACCTTTACGGATGTGGCATCGCGTTATGGTTATGTGTCTCTTATGAAACCAAATCGGAAACTTTTAGAGTTTCAACACGAAATAGACAAACAGATCGGCTAAAGTATTAAAACCATCACAGTAAGACCGAGATGGAAAATACTTAAGCAATAAGTTTCTCAAGTACTTGAAAGAGTATAGTATTCTTTCAATGAGGACTCTTCCTGGAACACGTCAATTTGACGGTCCGAATTTTGTTAGACATGATAATGTAAATCATGAGTCGCTCTGAGCTACCATTTTCCTTCAAAGGGATAAACATTAACAATGCAATACTTATTTTGAATAAGGTTCCATGAAAATTTGTTAGACAGAATTTCATATTAGATATGAACAGGAAAGAAACTGGGTTTTCTCACTCCTGAAGATTTGGGATGCTGGGCATATGTTTGGATGATACCAAACTAGAACCCAAATAGGATAAGTGCCTAATTGTAGGTTGTCCTAAGGAAACCAAAGTATAGTACTTATACATCTCACATGAGAACAATGTAATTGTTGCTTGCCATGCGTTTTTCCTAAGAGGAATACCGATATGCAGTGGTAAGTGGGAGGATAGTAAAACTCGATGAAAATCGGAGTAATACTGTTCAAGGCACCTAGTCCTTAATGGAACACAAACAGTTCATCAAGGATGAAACTGTACCACAATCTTCGAATACACAAGAACCGCGTTAGTCGGAGAGAGTCAGAAAAAACAACCTAGGAGGTATGGGTTTCTGATCTCACCTCATAAAGATGTCAATCTTATTGAGGAAGACGAACTGACTACATATGAGGAAGTGATACAAGGTATCGACTCCCCATTATGGCAGAGTGCCATGAAGTCTGAAATGGATTCCATGTATACCAACTATGTTTAGAGACTAGTTGATGTACCAGAAGGCATTGTGCCTATTGGTACTATATAAGTCTTCAAAGAAGACATACATGGATGGCAACATACCAACGTACTAAGCTAGGCTTGTAGCAAAAAGGTATCGTTATCAACATTGTGTCGATAACAACGAAACCTTTTACATGTTGCCACGGATAAATCCATTTGGATAATGATTGCTGATACTACATGTTTCATTCATGAAATATGGCAGCTGAACATCAAAATCGCTTTCCTTAAACGGAAACCTTTTGGAGGATGTTTATAACATCCTGATGATTAATTCGTACCAAAACTAGCAAATAAGATTTGCAGGTTATTCGATCCATGTATGGATTGAAGTAAGCATTGGGTTCTTGGAACTATCGTTTTGATGTAATCATAATGGTGTATGATTTGATTCAAAAAGAATATGATTCTTGTGTATAAAGGAGGTTAGTGGGAGCGCACTGACAATGATGTTCTAAATAATGATGATATGTCATTTCATGGAAATGATATTCCTATATTACAATCGGTGAAAGCTTGACTTTCATGAAAATTCTCCGTAGAATTCTTGGGAGAAACAACCTTTATTCTAGGAATAAAGATCTACTGGGATAGATTTAAAGTTGTTAACACTCTCTGAGAACTTGTACATTGAAAATGTACATGACCTGGTGTCTCATACGCTTTGAGCATATGGAGTCACAAACAGGTCAATCCAAGTGATAGTCACTGGATTGATATTAAGAACATCTGTTAGTATCTTAGAGAACTAAGGATGATGTATTAAACTATGGAGAATGAGAACTTGAAGTGACTGGGATCACTACTGCAAGTTTCCTAACCTATAACAATAACGGTACTATACAGTTTGAATAACGGAACAATGAGCTGGAAATCTTCCAAGCAAGATACTGTGCCAAATAAACAACAAATGCGGGTTATTGCTGCGGCTGAGGCAGTAATAGAAGCCATTTGGGTCGATAATAAATCTAATAAGATTAGATGTAGTTCTGTTAGCAGCTAAGCTAGACGTAAGCACATGCTAAAGAATTAATGGTCTCATCAATGATCCAGATATATGCTTCGACTATTCATCTGATTCGTTCGGATCATACATCGTGGCGATGTAATGATCGTATAAATCGCATCAGACGATAATCATGCAAATCCACTGACGAAAGCCTTTCCTCAGCAGTTTGAGCGAACCGTACATTGTTTGAGTGTATGACACTCGAGTGACTGGCTATAGGCCAAGTGGGAGATTGTTGGACATTTATGACCCATAGCGTCACTATTTGTACAGATCATGGTGTTGTTGTACAAATTAACTATGTGACAAAGGAAATTGCTCTTTTATCATTTGTGATTAGATCACCATAGATGTATAAATGATAGATGATCCATATGATTAGTTCCTGGATTGAGATGATATGAGACAGTATCAATCCACCAAGGTTTAATCACTAAATATCCCTAGTCGTAGTATTATCAAGATTGTACATTGATAATGCGGAATAGACTAGTATTACACTTGTGCGCATTGTGAGGGCATAACAGCATAGTTCTCATATATTTGGGTATTGGATACTCATGCAAGTGTAATAGGAGGTTGTGTTTTACCGATGGTACGGAAAACAGCTTCGCTCTGGATAGACCCCTCGGAATTCCAGTGGTAGTATGACTATGTGTCTATGGAAGTCCGAAATCAGGGTAGATGTATTTGGTCTTAACCTGAGACTTGCACCGTTAATACTTGCGACAATCAATATGCTTTGGTTTTGGTCGTCCAGGGCTTTAACCGGTTCTGAGTACGCCTCTGCTGGGTATATTGAGAATCGTAGTGTATTGGGTGTGATGTCAAGACGGAAGTATCACTCCAGTCATAGTTGAGATGATGTCACGTAGGATACGGAACTAGTACTCTTAAGCACTGCAGTCATCGGGATGATATGACTAGGTCATGTTCATCCGATTATAGAGACTAGTTATCAGACATCTGACATGTGCTTCTTACGGGGCAGACACAATCCAGCCCCAGGCCTAGCACGTGACATTCGATACTGGATCGCAATACGCAATACTACGTATACTACGCCTGACATAGATTATATATTCCAGTAAGAATATTTCTGGAGAATTGGGTAGGCACGGTGCTTTACTAGAAGCCAACCATGTCTTGTAAATCGGTATGCACGTGGTACGAGGTATGCACATATTCGTATAATCCGATGACCGTATTTACTGCCAATATATCCAGGGATCTCTTGGGTCGCTTCCCAAAGATTCACCGATGATAGTTGATTTAAATTAGAATTAATCTGGGATTAATTAGAGAGAGAAAATTAATCTGGGATTAATTGAGGTATTATTTAATCTGGAATTAAATGTGTTCGGAAGAGAGAGAACGCGATTAATTGGAATTAATCGGTAAAATAAATTTAATAGTTAAATTTGATTTTTCTATTTTATTTATTCGTATGGCCTAAAATTAATATATCGGATATATTAATATGAATGGGATTTCATTACGAATTAAAGTCAGACTTTAATACGAACGAACGAATTAATTTAGAATTATTCGTAAACGACGTTCGTAATATATTTGTGAGGCATCGTTATTTAATTAAATTAGATTTAATTATTTAACGACAAAAGTTCGTTTAATCGGATTAAACGGATCCGACCCGCGGCAAATGTTCGTAGAGACATTTTGAATTTTGAATTCAAAATGGTGGGGCCCACTTCACACATGTCACACATGTGAAGTGGTGGTTGGAAAGTGGTTGGCATTTATGCCAAAACCACTTACTTTCCAACTACTTGGTTTAGGTGAAACCAAATTACCCCAACTACATGGTTTTGGTGAAAAGGGTAAAAACCCTTTAACAAAACCCTAGCCCTCTCTCTCTCTTCACTTAAGCAACAAGAACACAACATAAAACCCTAATACTAAGCCTAATGGGCGTGAGCTTCCTCCCTATATTCTCTTTGATTTTGTGGCAAAATCAAGTTAGCTAGCACTTCAAGGAATCAACAAAGGTGATAGGGAAACAACTCAAAGCTTGGAATCAACATTGAAGGTTGGATCTTGGAGATCAATTCTCACAACTCAAAGCTTGGAATCAACATTGAAGGTTGGATCTTGGAGATCACTTCTCACAACTCAAAGCTTGGAATCAACAAAGGAAGCATCTTGGAGATCTTCTTCTCAAAAATTTTAAAAGCCAAATCCGTTCATTGTAAGTATATTCCGCAACTTATAATGAAATTGTGAACACCTTTTCTTGCTTGTTAGATCCTTGGCATGTTCTAGGAACACTAACAGGCAGTTTATGTCATGCCCCTAATAACATGTGTGACCTTGATCGGAGGCCTCCTCTTGGGCGTTGGGTTACCCTAAGTCACTAGCCTGAACTGTTGTTGCCCCGGGCCTGGTACTCTTCATCCATAACCAGTATCCCGATGATTTTCTAGCCTTGGTACCTTCTTCACCCGAGCGACACCCTCGGGCGATCTTCTCCTCTTCCTCAACCAATACAAACCTCATTGCCTGCTCTAAAGTTGTTATGTTGTCTGGAACCTCATAAATCCTGAGATGGGACCATAATTTCCCAACACTTTTAAGGCTCATTTAAAGTCTCTAATGCCTCTGGGGACTCGTACACTCTGACCTCCAATACCAAGCTGTGGTATATGTTGATGAAGCTTTTTATCGGCTCGTCATCATGTTGTTTCATCGTTCTCAATGATCTGATTGTCTTCATTGGTGCTCATGCCCATTTAAAATGGCGCACGAAGGAATTCCTTAGCTGTGAAAAGTTTTTAATACTATTTGGAGTCAAATTTATGAACCATAAGATGGTTGGTCCTCCTAGGGTTAGGAGAAACACCTTGCAGACCACCTCATCGACCACTCATTGAATCTCCATGAGTAAAATAAATCTTTCAACATATGACTTAGAGTCCATGTTATCCTTGTAGATGTCCATCGTGGGCATGGAGAACTCCTCGGAAACACCTCATCCAACACATCCTTAGTAAAAAAAAGATGTTGTCGCCTCATCTTTGTTGTTTCGGGCACCTCCTCGCGTGATCGTTTTCCATTTCCTTATCTTCTTCTGGAACCAATCTCTCATATTGCTCTCGGTGTCCTTGTCATACTAGCATTTTTTAGTGTGATATCTCTTTCCACTCGGAGCTCTCCGTCCCTGCCCCTAATATCGTCCAAGCCCACTCTCCCTAAAGCACAAGCTATTACTGGATGATTCTGGGTTTGCCTCTCATCATATCTCTCATGAGGCTCCTCTATCAGTGTAGCACTGGCCACAACCATCGATCTCATTATATGAGTGCTCTTTCTCCCTGTTTCTCTATCCCCTTTCTACTCCAGCTACTCTATTCCCGCTGGCAATTTCTTCTCTCCTTCTATTGGACCCGCTTGTCCCTGTTCTCTCGTCTTCCCCTCCAACCTCTTAATCTTCCCCCATGGATTTCAAGAAGGTATGGGTCACCTTGCTTTCCTCCCAGACATTCTCCCTTTTCCAACTACAGGTTCTCTTCCATCTTTTCCATCCACTCTGCCGTTGAGACCTCCAGAACTCTATGATTTTCATCTCTAGCAATCGTCTTAGTGTGTTTGCTGCTTTTTATACTGTTTCCCCATAAAACGACGCTAACTGTTGACGACTATTTTTCTTTCCAATGGCAATATAGGAAACTAATCCCTCGAACAGACTTCCCTTAGCAAAGAATTTGTTTGGTTAGTAGGGAACCAAAAGATAATTTAGCTTGTTCGAGGTCGGGATTGACATTAGACTCACATAGGTAAGGATTTACGTGGTTCGATGGAGAGTGGCACCAATCTACGTCCACATGAGAAAATGAGCGTATTTTTTTACTTGTTCGAGGTCAAGACCGACCCGAGCTACAAGTGGGGGTGGAATAAGAATACTAAAATAAGCACATCGAGTATTACACTAGCACATTATAATTTTCTCAAGTTGTTGGGTGTTGATCTGATTTCTCTCTTTATCACTAGATTATTAGGTCTTGGTTTCTCTTTAAGTGTTGAGATGTAAAATTTTGCTAACCCTTGAATCTGAGACTTAAACCAATTTATATAGGCTTCTAAATCCACTATTTCACCTCTCATGACGTAAGCCCATGTCACTCTGTCATCATTGCAGTAACAACTCTCTTCAACTACCAATAATTCGGCCAATCAAATTAGCCATTTTTCCTGTCACTGCACTAGCGTATGGCGGCCTATGGCAGCTCTGCTCTATCACTTCCCTACCACTGCACCGCCCATGGTGGCAGGTAAGGGCTACTTTCACAGTTAACCACTGCTTTCTCATAGTCATCATAAGCATTATAGAAGGGTATCTTCTCACTTTAAGGCATACGTCACTTGACTCAAGCTCAGATTGGCCTGTGATCCCATCTTCGTTCCTCGAATCAGCATACCGAGGTGGATGATATTGGTCAAAACTCCCTCTGACCTCTTCAACCAGGTCGAGTTGCCAAACATGGACCCTTCAGGTCGGTTTTCACAAATACTCAAATGAACCCAAATCCAACACTTCTTCTTTAGGTCGAAGTAGTGGATGATATTGGTCAAAACTCCCTCTGACCTCTTCAACATACCTACCTGCTTCATTATCATCACAGCCCTTGAACCTCTCTGTATAATGGGTTCGGGTCCCTCTGTCAAATTCTATGCGTCTCTCCGAGCCCTTAGGCCCATAATATTAAGTTTTGGCTAAGTAGACTACTAATTCTGCCCCTCGTCACCATTTGAATCTTCCTCAGAGTGGAAAACCACCATTAACAAATAAAATTTTGAAATATATTATACTTTAGATAGAAAGTTACAAGCTAGCTAGTTGATTGAACATATCAAGTAAACTGAGCTAGCTTTGAGGGTTAGGTAGTCTATGCTGGCTTAACATCCCCACTTATGGCAAAAAATTTAATCAGGAGAAAAATTTGTGGAGTGGAGCTTCTAAATCATTTCAAATACGATAATTAGTTAATAAATTTGACCAAAGTTAGGATCTCATTTTCAGGAACTCGTCTAAATACGCCCAAATCTCAAAGCCGGCTGTGTCAGTAGTGTAGATATGATAATAGCTTTTTACACAACACATTGATTGACTGGCTGTGGCTGAACAAATTTGTTGCCGCTAATGAGCTTTCCCATAATGTACTTGGTCGCCTCCTGAGTGAGATGAAACTCGTCTTCTTGGAACAAAGCCCTAGTATTTTTAGATTCAGTCCCGCTTATAAGCTCCATGAAAGCGTTGTAATAATCAGCATACAAATTTGAGAGTAATCGATTTCTCCAGGTTCAGTAAGAGCCTTATGTTGAACATAAGGACCATGAGGCGATGCTCAAAAAAAGACCGAGCTTGAGCTGATTGTTTTGATTCTTTGACAAGTTGTTGAGCCCAACATGACAGTTGTAGCCATCGAATTCATCCGGATTGGCTTTGTGAAGAAGTAAAGAAGCGTAGCCTGGAAGGCACCCAATTGGCATGGCAGCATCCCGGGGACTAAAATATTGGAGAAGCCTTGTTTCTTGATTTCAGATACCATGCTTACAATGTTGGTGACTAAACAAATGTGTAATCTTCAACTTGTTCGATTGATTTGCCGTTCAAGAAAGCGTACTGTATTCATTGCTTCTGTGATCCACAAGGAATAAAACCTTTTCAAGCTTCCGTCGACACTCAAGGGGAAAGTTGCAAATTGGCAAGAGATAATCGGAGAAAGAAACAAGCTGTGAAGTTATGGAGTCGGTGATTATGCCTTGTTCATCAAGAAAGGGTTTGCCAAGAACCATGGCATAAAGCTTGCGTCGTAAGGAAGTCGGTCGTGTACTTGTTGTCGTGTGTAAGGTTTTGGAGAAGGAAGATGGAATGCTGTGGCGAGTTCATTGATTGGAGAAGAATCAGTACTAACACCAAAACTGTAAATGGAATTGAAGGGGCAGCCCTTGACACTTGAATCAGAGGAGCATTTGAACAATACTGAAGACATTACTACAAGTAAATTCATGAAACAGAAACTTGAATAGGCCATGGCAAAAGAAAATTTTTTATCTTGAGGAATTGATGTAAAAGAATACTCTATCGTAGCCTATTTATAATATAGTCTCTTCCTGACTAGGAAGATTTTAAGTCCTATTCTATACAAAATATTTTAACTAGGAAGAAGCCGTGTAAATTAATTTGTTTTGCTCAAATTGTTAAAAATAATATTTCTCACACACCCCTCTTGGTAACTCTTCAAATTTGAGCACATGGATATTTCTGTAGTCTACTCAAAGTTATGTTGATATAGTTTTAACGGGTTTTGGGCCAACAAAAATGATAAACATACTTAATGTTTTACTTAAAGTTTCTACATCCATCTCACTGTAGCTACAGTTAGTTACTGTAGCTCACTGTAGCTACAGTGAGAGGAGTGTAGAAACTTTAAGTAAAACTTTAAGTATGTATATCATTACTCTTTGGGCCAAACCAAAATTTAAATCAGGTTTGTATTTATTTCCTCGTAAAAATGGGATTCCTAATCTCGAAGGGATTGCAGTGTTTCCTATTTTCGAGAGGAAATACAATATTGTGTCATAAGTAGGAGTAAAGATTTGGTAAGACGTAAGTATGAATGACGTGATTGTCACGACTCAAATTAAGGGTTAATTATATTCAAGTAAATAACAAAAAATAAATTAATTTAAAAATCTGTTAAAATGGTTAGAAATTAAGGAGAATTAGTCAAAGAGTCAAAATATATCTCGGGAATTCTCGGGTGGCCGAAAGATAATCATCCCGGAGAGTCTTGGAGGGCAAAGCACAAACCCTCACAAGCGAAGTGGTCAGGAGTAAAAGAGGCTCCAAGTGCCATTATCATAGTCGTAAGTGAAGATCGGGCCTTGATCACATTCACAAGGAAGAACTTAGCTGATGTGGACTTCCCTCATATAAACTCATTGGTTATTTCCCCCACAAAAGTACATTGTATTTTATTCGATGGTGGAAGTAGTGTTGATATTTTATTTCTGGATACGTTTAAGAAGATGTGGCTGAAGTAGTAGGATTTTCGTCCTTACCACGCCCCTCTCAATGCCTTTGAGGGACAATGCTTAATACAAGAGGCATAATTTCTTTACCCGTGACCGTAAGTGAGAAAACGATATACTTAGACTTTTTAGTCATTGATGCACCTTTAGCATACAATGCCATAGTTGGGGGAGAGTGGATTCACAGCTTGCAAGTTGTTGTTGTGATGAAACACACACAATAGAGGAGATGTGAGAGGAAAACTCTTCTTTTATTTCATTACAAAAGAATTACAAAGTTTATTATACAAACTTTACAAAAAAACATCTCAACTCTCTTTACTCTCTATTCTCTCAATTTTGGATTTCTGGGATAATGATAACTGAGCTCTGAGACTCCTTTTATAATGCTCAAACCGCGTGCTACAGTAACACGTGGTTTGGCAAGTTGGAACCACGCTTGTTGCAAGCTGGAGAACGTTGCTTTCAAACTTTCGGCTCATTTGGCTTCTTCTGCCTTTTCTGCATGTTGTTGCATGCATATGCATGCTGGCAACCAGCAACTTCACTTCAACAGTTGTCTCCTCCACATTACATCAGGTAGTAAGGTGCGTCAACTTGTATGGAAATGAAGTTGGCAACATTGGCCACTGGAGCCGTGAGAACACTGTGGAGGGAAACATGCATCACAACTTTGTCTGGACTTTTGATTTCATAGCAGGAGCTAGAGGTTGTAAGTGTAAGTTCAGATAACTCCTGGATAAACATATATATTGCTTACTTGTAGAATCAGACACTTCCAGGAAATAGAAATGAAGCCTGCCAGATCCAGCAGAAATTCAACAGATACTGCCTGGTAGATGAGGAATTGTTTCGAAGATCATATTTTGAGCCACTTCTCAAGTGTTTAACTGAACAACAAACTTCAGAAGTGTTACTGGAAATCCATAAAGGCCAAACAAGAAATCATTCAAGAGGACGATCACTTCAGTAGAAAGTACTTCGGGCATGATATTATTGGCCTACCCTTCAGAACGAGTCAAAGAGTTTTGCGAAGAAGTGCCAAAAACTTGCCATGAAAAATCATCTCTCTGGAGAATATATAGCAATAAAGGTGACCATTTATTCAATAGAGGATGGACATAGTTAACCCGCTGCAAGTCTCAACTGGTGGAGTTACATTTGTGCTATTGGCAACAGACTTCTTCACTAAATGGGAAGAATCTTAAGCTTACAAGGGTGTTACTGGGAAAGACGTGTCAAATTCCTAAAGAAGCAAATCTTCACCAGATTTGGCCATACACGAACTTTGATTATGGAAAGTTATCAATAATTTCAGAATATTGTTAGAACCTTCAAACCGTGTTTTGTAATTTTGCAATAATAGTAGAGAAGAGAATGAGTTCAAATGAGAGTTGTATTGATCACGCCAGTGATAAAGTAAAGATCTATTGTGACAAGTAGCTAAGGAATCGAAAAGTAACAAATATGATAACTACGAACAACAAGAGAAGATACAAGAAAATCAAGTAATGGCCACTGCCACACTGCACTCAATTTCCCCCTCCCTTAACAAGGTGTCTCTCACCCCTTTCCAGAAAACAAAATATCATAACTGACTCCCATAACAATTAATGTACCCTCTATATAAAACCCTACTGCTAGCCCTCCTTAATTCTAGTTCCATGATTGCCCTTTAACTGTTTTGTCCACGTCAGCGTGCAATTGGAATTGGTTGCCCCAGTTAGCTGACAATTCGTTACTCTCCTTATGGTGCTCTTTTGATCTTCCTTCTCGCATACACGTGCTGCACACGAGGTCTTGCATCAGTTTGTTTAACGGCCCAGTCTCTGCCCTTTTCTTCTTCCTCTTGCTCCAGCCCATCTACACAAGGATCACAGATCTTATCAATACCGCCCTCTCCAGACAAGGACTTGTCCCCAAATCCGAATTCGGGAAATTGTTGGCGAATAACTTCACAGTCTTCCCAAGTTGCCTCTTCAATCGGTTTATTCTTCCATTGAATCAACCATTGCTGAATCGAACTCCCTTGTTTGCGTGTAGTACGACGAGCCAGGACAAATTCTGGTTCCACATATGTTACACATTCAGTCTCCAACTCTGCTGGCAAATCAGTAGATGTATGCTCGGTCCCTAGAGCCTTTTTCAAGAGAGAGGCATGAAAAATTGGGTGAATTTTGGAACCTTCAGGTAGTTGCAGCTTATAGGAGACACTCCCCACTTTCTCTATTATTTGGAATGGACCATAGAACCGGGCTGCTAACTTGGCGTTAATGCGTCGAAAAACCGTTTGTTGGCGATGAGGCCGCAATTTGAGATACACCCATTCTCCTTTCGCAAAGGAAATGTCTCTTCTATGAACATCCGCAAATCGTTTCATCCGATCTTGGGCCCGACGCAAATGGAACTGCAACTGACGTAAAGTCTCATCTCGATCCACTAGGTCTTGGGCCACCACTTCCACCGAGGTCTCCCCCTGAACGAATCGTCGTACCACTGGCGGTGATCTGCCATAAACTATCTCAAAAGGGGTTTTACCTACCGACACATGATAGTTGGTGTTGTACCAAAATTCTGCCCAATGTAGCCAATTGATCCAATGTTTGGGCTGCTCAGAAGCGAAGCAACGAATGTAAGTCTCCAAACATCGATTTAAGACTTCCGTTTGACCGTCCGTCTCCGGATGATAGGCCGTACTCATTTTTAGTTGTGTCCCTTGCAATTTGAATAATTCCGTCCAAAAATGGCTCAAGAAAATGGGATCACGATCACTAACAATTGTCCTCGACACTCCATGCAACCGAACTATTTCCTTAGAAAAAAGTTCAGCAACCCCTCGAGCAGTGAAAGGGTGTTTCAATGAAACAAAATGACCATATTTAGACAATCTATCCACCACCACCATTATGACATCCAACCCCTTGGATCGTGGTAATCCGGTGATGAAATCCATTGCTATATCCTCCCAAATAACTGTTGGAATGGGCAGTGGTTGTAATAAACCAGCAGGAGCCGTGGTCAAATATTTTTGTCGTTGACAAACATCGTATTCGGCTACAAATCGGTAGATGTCTTTCTTCATTCCCCTCCAATACACATTTTCAGTGAGACGGCGATAAGTCCTAAAAGCTCCGGAATGTCCTCCTGTGGGAGTGGAGTGGAACTCTCGCAGAAAAACTTGAACCCACTTAGAAGATGCAGGGAGAACCAATCTCTGTTTGTACATTAATTGATTTCCCCGCAAGGCATATCCAGGCTGAGCCAAAGGGTCTTCCTTTAAGTCCTGGACAATTTTTGCCAGAAACGAATCTTCTTGTACTGCTTCTGCCAGTGAGTTATCGTCTGCACAAATGGGAATTGATACAACTGCCAATTGGGTCATCTCATGTATCCGAGAGAGTGAATCAGCCGCTCCATTTTCCCTGCCCGGCTTATAGATCACTTCGAAGTCATAGCCCATTAATTTGGCCATCCAATTCTGCTGATCAGCAGAGAAAATCTTCTGCTGAAGCAGATGTTTTAAACTTTTTTGGTCCGTGAACACCTTAAATCGTCTACCCAACAAATATGGCCTCCAATGTTGGATTGATAACACCAACGCCATCAACTCCTTTTCGTACGTCGACTTTGCCAAGGCCCTGTCTATTAAAGCTTTACTGAAGTATGATAAAGGTCGACGTCGTTGCATCAACACAGCCCCAATCCCTTGTCCGGAGGCGTCGCACTCGATTTCAAACTCGGCTGAAAAATCCGGAGTGCCTAATACAGGAGCAGTAGTTAGGAGCTGCTGTAGGGTGGAAAATGCAGTTTGTGCTTCCTCAGTCCACCGGAATGGTTCCTTTTTTAACAGATCCGTAAGGGGTCTGGCAATTTTACCGTAATCCTTAATAAACCTTCGATAGTATCCCGTCAATCCCAGAAAGCCGCGAACCGCCTTCACTCTACGCGGGACTGGCCATTGGAGAACACTCGCAACTTTCGTTGGGTCCACGGATACCCCCTCTTTGCTCACTATGTGCCCCAGATATGTGATCGACTTTCTACCAAAAAGGCTCTTCTTAACATTAGCGACGAACTTGTGCTGTTTGAGCACCTCCAGTACTTGCTGCAAATGTGACAAATGTTTTTCCCAATCACAGCTGTAAATCAAGATATCGTCAAAGAAAACCAACACAAATTTTCGCAAATATGGCTTAAACAGGTTGTTCATAGTTGCTTGAAAAGTTGCCGGAGCATTCATCAGCCCAAATGGCATTACTATAACTCATAATGTCCCTCGTGAGTTCGAAAAGCAGTCTTGGTTATGTCTTCCTTCTTAACGCGAATCTGATGATAGCCGGACCGTAAATCTATTTTGGAGAAGTACTGGGCTCCGAAAATCTCGTCTAACAGTTCTTCAATGATGGGAATAGGAAATTTATCGGGTACGGTAATCTTATTCAGCTCACGGTAATCAACACAAAAATGCCAGCTCCCATCCTTCTTCTTGACTAGGATGACAGGACTCGAATACGGGGACGTGTTTGGCTGAATAATTCCGGACCATAGCATTTCTTTAACCAAGCGTTCAATTTCGTCTTTCTGACAATGTGCGTACCTATAGGGCCTTACTCTCACTGGTTCAGCCCCTTCTCTTAAAACAATTGCGTGGTCTGTGGTCCTCCGTGGTGGCAACGTCGTAGGTTCTTGAAATACCCTACTGTAATTCTGTAATATGGCCTCTAATTCCTCCTCCTGACTTACCTCTAAGCTTCCCTTCTCTTGTGTTTCTCCCACTTTTTCGAAGGCCCCCAACAGCATTCCATGAAATTCAACATTTGCCAGCTTGTGAACTGACTTCATTGACATCGGCATTCGGCATAGAGAGGGTTCTCCTTCTATCCTTACTTGCCTGCCTTCCTGCCAAAATTCCATCGTCATTTTTCCCCAATCCACTACCACTTCTCCTAGCGTCTCTAGCCAGGCAACCCCCAAAATCAAGTCCACTCCTCCAAGTTTAAACAAATATCCATCCACCTCGATGGTCACCGTTCCTAATTCTACCAACAATCCTTTACAAATACCTTGGGATACTGATTTGTGTCCATCGCCCAAACATACCCCAAATTGAAGGGTGGGTTCTATGTCCAATCTTAAGCTCCTTGCCAACCTTTCTGAAACAAAACAATGGCTTGCTCCACTATCTATCATCACAATCACCGAATTTCCAGTAATTCTTCCCATCAACTTCATCGTTCTTGGGCTTGATATCCCTCCAATAGTAAACATTGGTAACTCTAATTCTGGGTCTCTGCCGACCGATTCTTCTGTCGATTCTGTCCCCATAGCTGTCATGGCTACATCTTCGCCCATTTCTTCAGGATCGTCGTCGTCGGCTAAGATGGTCACTCTCAAGGACTTGGTAGCACATTTATGTAGGGGTGTGTAGGGTTGGTCGCACCGGAAACACAAACCTTTTTCTCTTTTATCCACATATTCTTGGTAAGATAAGTTTCGTCCCCCCTTCGTATTTCCTCCTCCATTTCCTCGGCTGTTGACTCCTCCACTCGTGGTCCTGCCATTCGGTATGTTGACTGAGTTTGCTCCAAAGGTAGGTCTATCGCCTTTGTATACTGATTGGGATGAGCCATTTGATGCCCTATTAGAGTTTGAATAATTTACCCCTCTATTGGGCTCAGTGTATTTTGTAGTCAGGCCCATTCCAACTGGTTTGGAAGACCAACTTTGGGCTGGGCTCCAACCTAACCCGTTTTTTCCCCCTCCCATGTTTACTGAATCTCTGAAACTCCCCTGTCTCACTGTCTTCATCTCTCCGGCAGCTTCTTCCTCCATCATTCTAGCCAAGTCCATAGCCCTCATTACTTCTTTGGGTTCGAAAACCCTAACTCGTCTCCTAATCCCTTCACTTAAACCATTTAAGAAATAACCTAGGTATTGTTCTTCTGGTAAATCCATCACATGAGCTACCAATCTCTCGAACTGTTCGATGTAATCGTCCACTGATCCTATTTGTTTAAGTGCTGCCAAAAATTCGAATGGATTTGAGCTACTCCTCTCCGAAAATCTTTTGAACATTTCACAAGTAAGATTTTCCCACCCTATCGTTGGATTTTTCTTCCTGACCCATCTGAACCAGTGTATGGCCGCACCCTCCATACTCACCATGGCTAGCGGAATCTTCATGTCCTCTCTCGTCCGATGAACTTCAAAGAATTGTTCCGCTCGTGTAACCCATCCTACTGGGTCATTACCATCGAAAAATGGCATTTCCACTCGTTTCAGCATCATTTTCCTCTCTATATCGTCATCCTCCAACATCTCTCCCTCTGGTTTATTCTCTTTTTTTTTCCCCAGGTGGCCCATGGTGGACCCTTCATCCAGATTGATGTTTGGTTCCGAAAAGTTCCTTCCATTGTGCGGATTAACTGGTCTCTCCTCTGGCATTGGACCTTTCCCCTTCGCTCATTGTAAGAGCATATTGCGCACCTCTTCTAGTGTGTCCAACTTCTGGGTTAGTCCTTCTAATCCTCTTAACTGATTTCTTATCTCCTCTAGGTGAACATCCACTCCTCCCAAACGAGTTGCTAGTTCAGCCACGGTATGGGTGATTGTTTTGACCTCTCCTTCCAGGTCATCCACTCTCGATTCCATCCTCGTTCATGTCATTCTCCCTTAGTCGGATCCGGCAGGTCGGACCAATTTGTTAGAACCTTCAAACCGTGTTTTGTAATTTTGCAATAATAGTAGAGAAGAGAATGAGTTCAAATGAGAGTTGTATTGATCACGCCAGTGATAAAGTAAAGATCTATTGTGACAAGTAGCTAAGGAATCGAAAAGTAACAAATATGATAACTACGAACAACAAGAGAAGAACAAGAAGAAAATCAAGTAATGGCCACTGCCACACTGCACTCAATTTCCCCCTCCCTTAACAAGGTGTCTCTCACCCCTTTCCAGAAAACAAAATATCATAACTGACTCCCATAACAATTAATGTACCCTCTATATAAAACCCTACTGCTAGCCCTCCTTAATTCTAGTTCCATGATTGCCCTTTAACTGTTTTGTCCACGTCAGCGTGCAATTGGAATTGGTTGCCCCAGTTAGCTGACAATTCGTTACTCTCCTTATGGTGCTCTTTTGATCTTCCTTCTCGCATACACGTGCTGCACACGAGGTCTTGCATCAGTTTGTTTAACGGCCCAGTCTCTGCCCTTTTCTTCTTCCTCTTGCTCCAGCCCATCTACACAAGGATCACAGATCTTATCAATAGTGGTTTCAGATTTCTGTAGAAAGAATGAGATTCAACAGAGGTTTTCATCCCAGAGTTATCCCTAATCAAATGCCAAGCAGAGATTACAAACATCTTCAACAACTTAAAAACGAAGCTTAAAGACAGAAAATGAAGGCAGCTCGAAGAACTGCCTCATGTGCTGTGGGCTTGCTGTTAATTCCTTATATTCACTTATTTATGGAATGGATTCTATTTTAGCCACTGAAAATATGCCAACATTGAGGGGCAACCTAGCTCAAGTCCTTGAAAATCAAACAGCCTAAGAAACAGATTTGAACTGTTAGATGAAATTCGGGATGTGGCAGCTATTTATCTGGAAGCATACCGAAGACGCCTAAAGAAGTAATATAACAAGAGAATTTGATATAGGAAGTTTTTTTGAGGTAAATTGGTTCTCCGAAAAGAGCTTGGCATTCAAAGAGAACCAAGTTATGGAAAACTTGCTGAAATATGGGAAGGCCCTTATAGGATCTCGAAGGTACTAAGAAAATGAGCCTACGTGCTAAAGACCCTAGAAGGTCAATCTATTCCATCTACACGGAATATTTCTAAGCTCAAGAATTTTTTTTTAAGCACAATGTAACTGCTAAATGCAAAAATTCCAATTCAGATAGGCAGAAAGACAATTTATTCAAAAAACTAATGTGTAGAAATGTGCAAATGATTATGAAACTGTTTAATAAAAATTAGAGGGGATCTTTACCAGAGTTATTACGGATCTATCCACATAATTAAGGATAAAAATTCCACAAAGTTGGCTTACAGAGCTCATCGCCCGCATGGCAGATGAAAATAAGGATATAAAAATCCAAAATGGCAAAATTCCCAAGATAAATTTTTGGATGTTTAAGCCATTGCATGAGCATCCTCCAGTGGGCCTATACCCAGCTTGAAAAAAAATTTGAGTGCTCAAGCCACGGAAGGAGTATACTCTGATAGGCTTATAACCACTTTATCCAAAAATAGTCTTTGTGTACTAGTCGAAGCAAATGCTCGATGATAAGTTCACGCTTTGACGTCAAGGATGGAGTACCCAAAAGAACCCTCCGATGAGCTTGCCAAAGCTAAAGAACCTCAGATGAAGTACAAAGCTAAGCATGATCTAATACTTTGGAAACTATTGGGATATATGCCCTAGAGCTTTATGTAATTTGTAAACGAAATTTTTAATTAAAATAAAATATGGATTGTTCATTTATCAATTGTTTTGACTTAAATCACATATTATAACTGTCTAGTTTACTCTTGATTATTTATGTGCCTTTATACTGAGTGTATGAGTGTTATACACAAGAGGATTTAAGTATGAAATCAGTAATCTAAGGACGTCCATGGAGAACAAACAAAACGGGTACTTTATTTGCGGTTTATCTATAGCTGCAGTCCATTCTATAAATGTATGGCGAGTGTGACATGAGAATTGAGGCACCTTCTATGATGTGATCATATATGACTGGATCCAAATAGAAATGAATTTATTTTAATATCTATTAAATAAAGGAATATATTTCAATATATTAGATGCTCATATTTTGTTTTTCCTGAATCCTGAGTGTACTACGAACTCTTGCATGGCAAGCAATGTCCTTTGATTTACAAAGGTGAGGTTGTTGTAGAAGCCACTTCATACGTTTCTTGAGGAGGACTGTATGAGGGAGTTATAACCTTGAAGTAAAGTGTTACTCGAGGAGTTACTTGCTAGTTCGACCAGCACGCCATCGTCAAAAATAGCTAACAAAAGCATAGCACCATCGACATATGAGCGTCATATGCAAGTACATCAGAATAATCTACCACCTAGACACAGTTTGAGGGTTATACGACAACCTGATTGCTATCTAAGAGTTGGAGAGGCATAAAATTGTAAGTGTCCTACACATGCCCAAGGTCTCTAAACAATGATTTGTGTGTGAATTATCAAGTAAAGTTTGCAGAAAGAACTTACATTAATCGGTTATGAAATTCAAAATTTCCAACGGATGTAGAAGCTCCAAGCTTAGTGTTGAGTTCCAAACTCTTAGGTGAGTTTTCCTATCACCTTTCTATGACTCCTTTAAGTGCTAGCTTGAACAAAAAAAATGAAGCATAATTTGCCCTCCAAGAGAAGCAAAATTCGGCCAAGAGAAGAAGAGAGAAGATGGATGAATAGTCACTTTGACTTTAGGTTGTAGTGTGTTTTAAATGATCCAATCACTATTGCCAACTACTCACATCACATGTCAAAATATTGATGTAAGTAAAGTGGGTCCCACCACTTTAAATTCAAAATTCAAGTTGGCTTACACAACACAGTTTGGGCCCGGGTTCATTTAATCCGATTAAACGAATTTTCCGTCGCGACGTAATTAAATCCAATTTAATTAAATAATTATGCCTCGCAAAATTATTACGAAAGTCGCTCACGAATTAATTCCAAATTAATTCGTTCGCTTGAATTAAAATCCAATTTTAATTCCGTATTGAAACCCAATTTCAATTAATATATCTGATAAATTTTGTTGGGATCTCTAGTCATCAAGGTTGGGTTTTCCTTCGTAATAAATATTTATCTAACGGGCTTTAGTCCCATTCCACTCGATGATTTCTCAACTAACTCTCTGTTTAACCCTTTGGTTAACGGATCCACAATGTTATCCTTTGACTTTACATAGTCAATCGAAATAACTCCAGTAGAGAGTAATTTTCTAACGGTATTATGTCTACGACAAATATGTCTAGACTTACCATTATACATGTTGTTATGTGCCATTCCAATTGCAGATTGACTATCGCAATGAATGAAAATTGCTGGCACTAGCTTAGGCCAACTTGGAATATCCTCTAGGAAATTTTGAAGCCATTATGCTTCTTCAGCACACTTATCTAATGCAATGAATTCTGATTCCATTGTAGATTGGCTATCACAATCTGTTTGGAGGATTTCCATGATATAGCTGCACCTGCTAGTGTAAACACATAGCCACTAGTAGACTTTGAGTCTTTCATATCAAATATCCAATTAGCATCACTGTATCTTTCAACGACAGCCGGATATCTATGATAGTGCAACCCATAATTACGAGTAAAACGTAAATACTGGAGTACTCTTACAATTGCTTTCCAGTGATCAACCCCTGGATATGTTGACAGTAAATACGGTTGTCGGACTATCCGACATGTGCGTACCCCGTACCATGTTCTCACCGATTTACAAGACATGGTTGGCTTCTAGCAAAGCACCGTGCCTACCCAATTCTTCAGAAATATTCAACGAGGAATATATAATCTGTATCAGGCGTAGTATACAAAGTATTGCGTAATATGATCCAGTATCGGATGTCACACGCTAGGCTTAGGGCTGGAATTGTGTCTACCCCGTACGAAGCATATATCGGATCACTAGCAACTAGTCTCTGTAATCGGATAATCATGACCTAGTCATACTATCCCAATAGCTGTAGCATTTAAGAGTACTAGTTATGTATCATGCGTGATCATCATCTCAATATGACTGAAGTGATTCTCCCATCTTAACATCACACCGAACACACTACGATTCTCAATATACCTAGAAGAGGCATACACAAAATCTGTTAAAGTCCCGGACGACCAAAACCAAAGTATATTGATTGTCGCAAGTATTAGTGATGCAAGTCTCAAGTTAAGACCAGATACACCTACCCTGATTCGGATTCCCATAGACACATAGTCATACTACCAATGGGATTCTGAGGGGTCTATCTAGAGCGAAGTTGTTCCCGGTCCAACGGCTAACAGAACCTCCTATCACACTTGCATAAGTATCAAATACTTAAATATATGAGAACTATGACGTTAAGCTTCCATAACACGCACAAATGTAATACTAGTATATTCCACATTATCGATGTCCAGTCTCGATAATACTACGACTAGGGATATTTAATGATTAAACCTTTCGTGGATTAATACTGTCTCATATCTTATTAATCTGGAACTAATCATATGGACTTTTATCATTTATATATCCAAGTAATCCAATTACAAAAATGATAAAAGAACAATTTCCTTTGTCACATAGTTAATTTGTACAAAAACACCATGTCTTTTACAAATAGTGATGCTATGGGTCATAATTGTCCAACAATCTCCCACTTGGCCTATAGCCAATCACTCAAGTGTCCAACACCTGAACTATGTACGGGTCGCTCAAACTTTTGCTGAGAAATAGCTTTCGTCAACGGATCTGCAAGGTTATCATCTGATGCGATCTTTTCGATCTTGACATCACCACGATGTATGATCTCACGAATCAGATGAAACCGTCGAAGTACATACTTGGATCATTGATGAGACTGTGGTTCATTAGCCTGTGCTATAGCCCAGCTCAGCTGCTAACAGAACTACTCCTAATCCAATTAGGAATTTATAAATCCAAAATTCTTCTTTTGCTGCCTCAGCCACATCAATGTATTCCGCTTCTGTTGTTGAATCGGTAACAGTATCTTGCTTGGAAGATTTTCAGCTCACTGTTCCGTTGTTCAAACAAAATATGTACCCTGATTGCGACTTACAGTCGTCTTTATCGGTTTGGAAACTTGCATCGGTGAATCCAGTCACCTCAAGTTCTCTATCTCCATCAACTAAGAAAGCATCCTTAGTTCGTCTAAGATACTTAAGGATGTTCTTAACATCAATCCAGTGACCATCACCTGGATCGGCCTGATTGCGACTATATATGCTCAAAGCATATGAGACATCAGGTCGCGTATATGTCATGACGTACATGATCGATCCAACTATAGAAGCGAACGGGATCCGATTCATTGAATATCTCTCATCTTGAGTTTTAGGAAACATGTCCTTAGATAGATAGACGCCATGTGACACCGGATGCAGCCCCTTCTAGGACTGATCAATGTTGAATCTCTTCAACACTTTGTCAATGTACGAACTCTAGGAGAGTCCAAGCAGCTTTCTGGATTTATCCCAGTAGATCTTTATTCCCATAATAAAGGCTGCTTCTCCCAAGTCTTTTATTGAGAATTTTAATGAAAGCCAAGCTTTCATCGATTGTAGCATTGGAATGTCATTGCCTAAAAGCAATACATCATCAACATATAGGACAATGAATGTCAATGCGCTCCCACTAACCTTCTTGTATACACAAGAATCATCTTCGTTTTGAATGAAACCATATTCTTTTATGATCTCATCAAAACGATGGTTCCAAGAACGCGAAGCTTGCTTCAATCCATAAATGGATCGATTTAACTTGCAAACCTTGTTTGCATGTTTTGGCACTACAAAACCGTCAGGCTGTTTCATATAAACATCCTCCAAAATATTTTCGTTAAGGAAAGCGGTTTTGACGTCCATCTGCCATATTTCATAATCGAAATATGCAGCAATAGCAAGCATTATCTGAATGGATTTAATCATGGCAACAGGTGAAAAAGTCTCATCGTAATCGACACCATGTCGTTGACGATATCCTTTCGCTATAAGCCTAGCTTTGTATGTTTGTATGTTGCCTTCCATGTCCGTCTTCCTCTTGAATACCCATTTACAACCAATAGGCTTAACGCCTTCTGGTGCATCGACCGGTGTCCAAACTTGGTTGGTATACATGGAATCCATTTCGGACTTCATGGCCTCTTGCCATAAAGCGAAGTCGATACCTTGTATCGCTTCCTCATACGTAGCATGTTCATTATCCTCAATAATATTAATATCTACATGAGGTGAGATCAGCAAACCATTCCTCTCAGGTTATTTTCTGACTCTTTCTGACCTACGCGGTTCTTGTGTATTAGAAGATTGTGGAACCGTCTCATCCTTGATGGACTGTTGGTGTTCCATGAGGGGTTCGGTGCCAGGAACAGTATCACTCCGATTTTCATCGAGTTCTACTTTCCTCCCACTTACCACTGCATTTATGAATTCATTTCCTATGAAAACTGCATGTAGAGCAATAAATATTTTGTTCTCTTGTAGGTTGTAGAAGTAATATCATTTGGTTTCCCTATGATAACCTACAAATAGGCATTTATCCAATTTGGGTTTTAGTTTGGTACCATCCAAACGTTTAACGTATGTCCAACATCCCCAAATCTTCAGGAATGAGAAACATGGTTTCTTTCCTGTCCATATTTCATATGGAGTCTGTCCAACAGATTTTGACAGAACGTTATTCAAAATAAGTGTTGCACTATTCAATACGTATCCCCAGAAGGAAATTGGTAGCTTAGTGCGACTCATCATGGACCTTACCATGTCCAAAAAAGTTCAGTTTCTCCGTTCGGACACACCGTTCAATTGAGGTGTTCCGGGAGGAGTCCACTGTGAAAGAATACCATATTCTTTCAAGTAATCGAGAAACTCATTGCTCAAGTATTCTCCACCACAGTCCGACTGTAATGTTTTAATACTTTTGACGGTATATTTTTCTACTTCGTATCGAAACTCTTTGAATTTCTCAAAAGTTTCTGACTTGTGTCTCATAAGATACACATAACCATAACGTGATGCATCATCCGTAAAGGTTACGAATTATTCATATCCACCTCTAGCCTGGCTAGACATGAGCCCACATACGTCACTATGAATTAGGGCTAACAGCTCGGTAGCACGTACACCTTTACCGCTAAAAGATGTTTTAGGCATTTTGCCTAATAAACAGGATTCACAGACGTCATATGAATTAGGATCAAATCCGTCCAAGTATCCACTCTTCAAAAGTGTGGATATACGAGTCTTATTAATGTGTCCCAGACGACAATGCCACATATAAGTTTCATTTGTTTTACTCAATTTGAGCCTTTTGTTTGTCATGTTATATGTTTGAGATTCATTTATATTCAAAATATAAAGACCATTATTAACATCTGTTGTACATATCAAAATATCATCTTTATATACAAAACACCCAGTGTTCCAGAATACAAAGGTATACCCGCATCGGGTTAAACAAGATACAGAGATGATGTTTCTAGTCAAACTAGGTACAAAATAACAGTCACCTAATGTAATCACATGCCCCAAGGGCAGATACAAAACATAGGTCCCAATGGCCAAAACAGCGACTATTGTCCCGTTTTCGACTCGTTGGTCGATCTCATCTGAAGCCAGTCTTCTGCTAATCAGAAAATCCTGCACATCAGTACATATGTGAGTACCACATCCAGAATCAGAAATCTAATTTTTAAAACCAGTAGTGGATATGTTTATAATAAACATACCTGAAGCCGGAGCCTTGCCCGCCTTCACTTCCTTCATGTATGCATTGTACTCACGGCAGTCACGCTTTCAGTGACCCCATTTTTCACAGTGTAGGCAGACATCTTGGGATATGTCCTTAGTCTTCCCAGAAGACTTTGATGATTTTTCCTTGCCTTTTTTCTTCTTCTTCTTCACACCTTCAGAAGCCTTCGGCCAAGCCTTGGCCTTCTGAGATTTCGAAGTAAGATGCGTCCCGCGCTTCTTTCCCTTCAGAAATGTAGGCACTGCATTTTTGCATATAAGTCCTGATGATGAGCCTCGTATAGAGGCACTGCCCTTTAAGTTGCGGAAGTCGCGGGAAACGGACGTCAGAAGGGAAAATTCAGAAATCAATACCTTGTTGGACTTAATTCGCTTGCTTAGCTTCGGGTTCGCTCGTTGGATCTCTGTTTTAAAATTCATCATTGGCCCAAAACCCGCAACCCATACAAGCTCACACATCACCAATCACACGCCCAAGCCCACCAAAAAAGGCCAAGCCACACGCCCAAGCCTCCAAGCCAATCCATAATAATTAAACACATGTTAAAATCTAAATATATCACCTTCCCAAATTAAATAAATCTAAATAAATCACCTTCCCAATTTAAATAAATCTAATTAAATCACCTTCCTAAACTAAATAAATCAAATCAAATCCCATAAATCCATTTCCTAAACTAAAACAAATCACCTTCCTAATTGAATAGATATTTTCCTTGTAACACATTAATTAAGAGATATCCCCCATAATTGCATGATTTCTTTCCTACCCGAATGAGGACAACCCTAACCCTCTCCTATAAAAGAGACATAAGCCAAACCTTAAGACCCGGGGAGCTCACCATTCACGGCAATTGACCACAAGAAAACCATAATCCTCACGCCACTCATTCTCTCTCCCATCTCTCTCTATTCCACTCACTCGGCCTCACCATACTAGGAAACCCTAAACAACTCTCCATCTCCTCTCACGTCCCTAAGCAGCCAACAAACCCTAACAACTCAACTCATTCACGTCTCTCCTATCTCTCTCACTCGGCATCATCATAAACCCTAACCTAGCTTTTACCCTCAATGACCAAATAAGCTCACAAATAAACAACAAACCCTAACCATAAACTAAACAAAAATAACCCTCATCAGCCACCAGACCGATAACCACGAACACTTCACTCACGCACAACCCTCACCTTGGTCTCACGTCGGCAACTAACCGTCCACCCACAAACCTTTGCTTTCTTCCTCTGCTCCACCAACCGAATGAACAAACCCTAGGAGACTACGACAAACTGCTCAACCAAAAAACATAGCTCTCTCTTACAAGAACACACACGCCACTCAATCTGCCCTGCAGACCACTAACAAGCACACGGCACAAAACAAACAAAAAAAGCCACGTAAATAGCAGCCCTCCACCGAGTGAACCGACAGCCCCTCGCCTTCACAAAACCCACAAGCCGAATCAAACCTACATAAGCACCCGCTCAGCCCCTCTCATCAAACACACTCGGCAGCCCTTCAAACAGCCTCACAACTCCTCAACAACCCCTCACGATAAAACTCTGAACACCCAAACCGACACTTCCAATCCACTGAATGCCCCTTCTCCATGCAGTCAAACACGTAAAACACAAAGCAATAAACCCTTCACAAAAGTAGCCCACACAGCCCTCCAAAACCGTATAAATAGCAGCCCATACAGCCCACCAAAACCGCATAAATATTGCCCCAAAAACTACCTAAATAACCGCAAAACAGTGAGCTAAAACAGTCCCAAATTACAGCAAAAACAATAGCCAAAAACAGTAGCAAAAACAGAGAAAACAGCATCCCAAAACAGCGAAGCGACGGAGAAAGACATTGAACCAGTGAACCGAAGGAGTTACAGAGCGTTAACCCTTCCGACAACCGCGTAACGCAAAACCAAGAGGCGACTTAAGAGGTTAGACCTGAGGGCACCCTTTTATTTATTCTCGTTCTTTTTTTATGTTATTTATTATTATTTCTTCGTATGTGTATTTTTGATTCATGTATGTTGTGGCCATTGGATAAATGATTTTATGCTATCTCTCGCGGTATATCGGATGGAAACCCAGACGTAAATTCCGTAGCCGAATTTGAATGGACGGTAATGCGGTCTGTATTTGGGATACAATTCCACGTACCGCTTGAGAAACGCACATATTTCGTTTCATCTAATCTTGTGTTTATCCATTGTTCATTAGGAATAATATGTTATTTTCATGCATGATTTAGTTATTTTCTTTATGTTAGGAATTTGATTATCTCTCTTTAATTTTGATGTTTAGACAATAGATTATTTATTTATGTTTCTGTATTTATCAATTTAATGTGTCAATGAGATTGTGTGTTTGTCGTTATTTTGACTTACTTTTATGCATGCAAACTTAAATATAGGTTATATGCAAACCTAGATATATGTTGTATAAGAACTTAAATATAGGTTATTCTTGCGTATGTATGTTGCATAGACTCGGTTATATTATTACATAAATCCGTTCATTACAAGTGGCATAAGTAAGGGACCATTCCGAACCCAACGGTTTGAGGTCTTCCCTTGCGAGGGATGAGTGCAGCCTTAAATCATTTTCCCAGTTCACACTGGGTGGCGACTCCTGTATTCTCCGGTTTAGTCCCCCGCGGGCTACTCCGTACTCCCGACCGGGCCGCGAGCCTGGAACAGTGTCACCGATTTCTATGTCCTACAGTCTGGCGACTCCACTGGGGATAGAGAATCGGCCCCGAAATAATGTCTTGTAATGTTTGTGATTTGTGCTTTAGTTAACCGTGTCTGCCGTGGGTTGAAGGGGTTTAATCAAAGGCATTATTAGAGCTAGGTAATAATTTGGTGTCTTCCTTCATTCACTCCTTTCTATAGCTGAAATGAAAAGCTGTGGAGGCACCTAGATAATCATTTACCCGAAGCTTACCGTGATGGACTAATTTGGAGGACCCATTGGTTATTCCTGTCACCAAGGCGATAAAAGTCTAAGAGGCAAGGGTATTTAAGAGAGTTCGCTCCACCCTCCCTCTGGGGAATCTTCAATAGGAAATCCATTTGACAGTCAGTCATGCATCATAACTCGTTGGCACGTACCTTAGGGTATAAAAATGTGCGCTCACTTGGTCGCTCGAACCCTTGAGTGGGGAGACCTAGTTGTGGGCAATCCTTCGCCAGCAGGAGCCTTTGTCTACACTTTCATAAACCCACATGTGAACCATAGTTGTATGACCAATAGAAACCATCCCTTTATGCTTGTGTTTGGGACTATCATCATTTGGATTCAGTTGGACCTTTCGTCATGAGTTGTGAACTTGTTGGGCCATTTAAACTGGGACGAGTTTGTGTCTTATGACAATTGGGCCAAAAGCTTCTAAAATGCCGATGGGCCACTTTGTGTTTGGGCCCTGTATCATTTGAATTTATTTAGCCACGTTATCGCGAAAGTGTAAACTTGTTAGGCATTTCTTAACTGGGGCAAGTTTACACCTCGCAATAGTATGATTAAATGCTTTGAAATGATAATGGGCCAACTTGTATGAAAACCTTGATGGGCTTAGAAAGTCTAAACATGATCCAAATATGCTAGAAGCATGAGTCCGATATCCGCATTGGCTTTCATCCAGAAAGGATACGCCTTGTTACGACATATTTACATACTTTTGGATGCTTCCAAGTCCATCCCAATGACCATGATTACCGAAAGCCCAATTCGTCATTTCTAGACAATGGCATGATAATTCATCAGCAGATTTCTGTGTCCTACAAGAAGCTCTGGCTCTGCCTCTTTAAGCATCGCCATTAACTCTCCAAGAGTCTTTTCTTGGTTCATCATATTATTGTTCATGATGAACTCGCCCCAGTAGTCGGGCAGAGACTGTAAGATCAAATCTATATAAGTCTCAGCCTTAAAGGTTATACTCAGCTGACCTAGCTGTTCGATGTCAGCAATCATCTACGACACATAGTGCTCGACAGATGTACCCTCTGACATACGCGAGCGAAAGAGCTTCTTTTGCAATTCATACATCTAATATCTAAGGTTAGATCTGTGAAGATCCTTCAATTTCAACATCATACTATAAGGATCCAATCATTTGTTCTGACGATGAAACTGAGGATTTATTACAGTAAGCATGACGGATTGAGAACTAAAGTTATCATCACGATGAGTCTTCCAAAGCTCATGCTCTACTATTTGCTCAACTCTGGGCTCATGCCCGAGAGGTTTCTCTATGACATAGAGTAACTTCTCATCTCTCAGGACTATCCTGAGATTCATCTCTCAGTCTGGAAAATTGGAGTCGTTAAAGACATTATCGCCCATGATGATGTCCCTAACGCTAATCTTTCCAGCCATCTCGATTGAAATAGTCCAACTATCCAATCAACGATTTCGGGTACACTCAAAATGTAATGGTTACTATAGTCCAACTATGTAACCAACTACAAGTGGAGTAGTGTCTTGTACAGTCTAACTGTTCAAAGAAAGCAATTAAAACAATATTAGTCCAACTAATATATTTATAACAACGATAAATAAAATAAGAGAGCGTGTATTAGCAAGTATTAAACGAAATTACAAATTTAATACTGGCCTCCCACTATTTTTCGGCGAGCTTCTAACCCTCTGTTGAGTACTTGGGAAACCTAGTTTCCTAGTGGGCTAGGATCCCGTTAAATAACACACAACCTTGACTTTGGCCAACAAGCTGTATGAAACTTAACTAGGTAGATCTCTAAGATCAATTGGATCCCATCCAATTCCTAGATCCGGTAGGTGGACCTCCAAGTCCAAAACATATATCAAATATATTTCCTAACTTTTTCCTATGAATCAACTAAGCCTTGGCTTTGGCTCAACAAGCTTAATGATTCCAGTTAAGCGCGACACATTAACAGTGGGAAAGCTTCGTAATCCACGTCGATGTTCAGAAGTGACCTTGACTTTGGCCAAGAAGTCACAACTGCCCAAGACATGCGATATGCAACAAAACTTTCATGGTTCAAACACATATGTGATGGACAATGATCTTGACTTTGGCCAACAAATCAAAGTCAATCTTGGATCTTGAGAGAGAACTACTTAATGGAACTACTCAATGGATTCCATGTATACCAACCAAGTTTGGACACTGGTTAATGTACCGAAAGACATTGTGCCTATTGGTACTATATAAGTCTTCAATGAAGACATACATGGATGGCAACATACAAACGTACAAAGCTAGGCTTGTACGAAAAGGTATCGTTATCAACATTATGTCGATTACGACGAAAACTTTTACTTGTTGCCATGGTTAAATCCATTTGGATAATGCTTGCTAATGCTGCATGTTTCATTTATGAAATATGGCAGCAGAACGACAAAATCGCTTTCCTTAAACGGAAACCTTTTGGAGGATGTTTACAATATCCTGATGGTTTTGTCGCACCAAAACGAGCAAACAAGGTTTGCAAGTTAATTCGATTCATTGATGGATTGAAGCAAGCATTGCATTCTTGGAACTGTAGTTTTGATGCAATCATAATGGTATATGATTTAATTCAAAACGAAAATGATTTTTGTGTATATAAGGAGGTTAGTGGGAGCGCACTAACAATGATTGTCCTAAAAAATGATGATATATCATTTCTTGGAAATGACATTCCCATAATATAATCGGTGAAAGCTTGGCTTTCATGAAAATTCTCCGTAGAACTCTTGAGAGAAACAACTTTTATTCTAGGAATAAAGATCTAATTGGATAGATCTAAAAGTTGTTGGCACTCTCCGAGAACTCGTACATTGAAACAAATGTACGTGACCTGGTGTCTCATGTGCTTTGAGCATATGGAGTCACAATCAGGCCAATCCAAGTGATAGTCACTGGATTGATGTTAAGAACATCCTTAAGTATCTTAGATGAACTAAGGATGCTTTCTTATATTATGAAGAATGAGAACTTGAAGTGACTGGGTTCACTACTGCAAGTTTCCAAACCGATAAAAACGACTATAAGTCATAATAAAAGTACTATATAGTTTGAATAATGGAACAGTGAGCTGGAAATCTTCCAAGCAAGATACTGTTACCGAATAAACAACAAAAGCGGAATATTGATGCAGCTGAGGCAGTAATAGAAGCACTTTGGATCTTAATAATCCTAATTGGATTAGGAGTAGTTCTGTTAGCAGCTGAGCTAGGCTACAACACAGGCTAAAGAATTAATGGTCTCATCAACGATCCGAGTATATACTTCAACTGTTCATCTGATTCTTTCGGATTATACATCGTGGCGATGTGATGATCGAATAAATCGCATCAGATGATGACTTTGCAAATCCGCTGACGAAAGCATTTTCTCAACAGAAGTTTGAGTGACCGTACATAGTTCAAGTGTAGGACACTTGAGTGATTGGCTATAGGCCAAGTGGGAGATTGTTGGACAATTATGACCCATAGCATCACTATTTGTACAGAACATTGTGTTGTTGTACAAATTAACTATGTGACAAAGGAAATTGCTCTTTTATCATTTGTAATTAGATTACCGAGATATATAAATGATAAAAGTCCATATGATTAGTTCCGAATTGATAAGATATGAGACAGTATCAATCCATGAAGGTTTAATCATTAAAACATCCCTAGTCGGAGTATTATCGAGATTGGACATCGATAATGCGGAATAGACTAGTATTGCACTTGTGCGCGTTGTGGGAGCATAACGGCATAGTTCTCATATATTTGGGTATTGGATATTCATGCAAGTGTAATAGGAGGTTGTGTTTACCGATGGTACGGAAACAGCTTCGCTCTGGATAGACCCCTCGGAATTCCATTGGTAGTATGACTATGTGTCTATGGAAGTCTGAATCAGGGTATGTGTATTTGGTCTTAACCTGAGACTTGCACCGCTAATACTTGCGATAATCAATATACTTTGGTTTTGGTCATTCAGGGCTTTAACAGGTTCTGTGTACGCCTCTTCTGGGTATATTGAGAATCTTAGTGTATTGGGTGTGATGTCAAAATGGAAGTATGACTTCAGTCATAGTGAAGATAATGATCATGTAGGATACGGAACTGGTTCTCTTTAGTACTGCAGTCATCGGGATAATATGACTAGGTCATGATTATCCGATTATAGAGACTAGTTACCAAAGATCCGACATGTGCTTCGTACGGAGCAGACACAATTCCAGCCCCAGGCCTAGCACGTGACATCTGATACTGGATCGCAATACGCTATACTACGTATACTACGCCTGATATAGATTACATATTCCTTTAAGAATATTTCTGGAGAATTGGGTAGGCACGGTGCTTTTTTAGAAGCAAACCATGTCTTGTAAATCGGTAAAAATGTAGTACTAGGTACGTACGTGTTCGGATAGTCCGACGACCAGATTTACTGCCAACATATCCGGGGATCTCATGGGTCGCTTCCCGAAGATTCACCGATGATGTATGACTCCCACATAATTAATCTGGGATTAATTAGAAGATAGAGAAAATTAATCTTTGATTAATTACGGAGATATTTTATCTGGGATAAAATATTATTTAAAGAGAGAGAACGATTAATTTGGAATTAATTGATAAAATAATATATTCGATATATTAAACGAAATTAGATTTCGACGCGGAATTAAAATTGGATTTTAATTCGGGCGAACGAGTTAATTTAGAATTAATTCGCTAGCGATGTGAATAGTAATTTTGCTAGGCATAATTATTTAATTAAATTTGATTTAATTACGTCGCAACGGAAAATTCGTTAATTTGGAATTAGCGAACCCGAGCCCGGGAGTGTTTGCGGGCCCACTAGCATTTCGAATCAAGTGGGGCCCACAAGTCACATCACGCGTCACATCATTAGTCAATCAAGTGATGGAAGTCACATCACTTTGAGTGATGTGATGCTTGTCATCATTGATTGATGTAAGTGGTTGAAAGACTTTAAAGTCTTGTATAATTCTTGGAAAGTGTATTATGTATTTGATTTTTGAAATCAAAACACAACCAACACAACTCTTCTTCTTCCTCTCTCTCTCTCCCATTTTCGGCCTTGGAGCCAAATTTTTCTCTCTTTCTCCTTCAATGCCAAGAGCAACAAGGAAAAGTTTAGGGGAATTTTGTTGCAATTTTCTCCAATGCTAGCACATAAAGGGTCATAACAAAGGTGATAGGGAAACTCATTCATGAGCATGGAATCCATTTACAAAGCTTGGAGCTTGGAGCACAAAATGGAGGGTTGACCGAAATCAAAGGACCACAAACTTGGGCATGGCCGAGAGCTTCATCAATGGTGAAGAAATTTTTTGTGTTTCGTCGCATCCAAAAGCCGATCAAAGTGAGTATTCCGCAACTTTACTTTGATGTATTCACATGTTTTCATAGCTTAATTTGATCTTGGGAAAACTTAGAAAACCCAACAGCTTTCGTGTGGTAATCATCTCCACACGTCGTCGTCGAACTCACCACACCTACACTTACCATAGCTTCCCACAACCACGATCCACATTTATCAAACATTACTCAATTATTACCTTAGTGTCCACCTTGGTAATGTGCTTCATATGTTACATAGTAAAATTAAATACAATATTTGTAATTAATTCATAAAATAGCTTTATGGCCTTACATTCCCAAAAACACTAATAACACCAAAAAGCCGGAATAATTTTCGGCCAATGCATTTAAAATAAATAAACATCATCACATGAATTTATTTTATCTCGTAAAATTATTATTTTTTATGTCTACTCTTATGAAGAATAAAATTTATTTTTGCATGCATCTCATACATAAAAAATAAATAACACATTAATTATCGCATAATTAAAATAAAAAGAGAAGAGTTAGAATATTTTTCAACCTCGCTCTGATACCAATTGTAAGAACCGATTTCCCTCGCACAGCGGAAGCGACTTAGGCACCTGGATCGACCTTGAAAATTTTTCAACCTTTGTCCTCTAAGTACTAAATCTGTCCAGCCATCTAATCTTTTGTTTTACAGTATTTTTGATATTTTTAACAGCACCGATCAGCCCCCTGAACAGCAATGAATTTTAAGCAATTCGCAACACCGTAAATTACCAACTACACTCAAAAACTATCAATGCTTTGCAGATTTTTCAGCAGCAGTTCCAGGCAATATTTTCACTCCGTGACAACCCAAAATAACCACTTTGCTTGATAATCTGGCATGTTAGAATTTTTTTTATAATTGCTGTGACTGTGTGCGCCACTTTGCTTCCACTATCATGCGATTCAACAACCTTCGATGATGATGATCAATTGCTTGCACAATAGCTTTGTAAATTCTAAGTTGTCGTTGTGTGATGTGTGATAAAGATCGCGTAACCCACTCGATCTTTTGTGTCATGACTCACCATCAGAAATCCGTGAGAATGAGCTTGGATCAACTAACTTGATGAGAAAATTTTCCCCTCTTGTTCTCTTATTTTTTCTCTCTTTTCAATCTCATTGAAAAAAAATGAGAAGTGGCTAGGGTTCACACGTGAAAATAAAACCTTTATATTTATATTTAGGATTTAGATTAAAAATATGCTTGTACAAAATTAACTCTAACATAAATATAAATATTAATATTTGGCCAATGGCCCTTTTGTCACTATAAAATTATTAATTTCAAAAATTAAATATGATATCAAAAATTATTTAATTTGAAATTAAAATTTAACATGTAACTTATATCATTATATAAATTACATATTTGATTTTGAATTAAATCAAATTTAATTTAAAAATCAAATCATGTATTAAATGATTATCTAATAATCATTAATATAAAAAAAATATTAAATATTTTAATATATAATTACAAAATGTGATATTATATAATTATTAATCAAATTATTAATTATGTCAATAAATAATTCTCAATTATTTAATAATTTTCAAGTGAGTTCATAATTGGATTATCCAATTATTTCATGGATTTCTATAGTGTAACGAGCTAAAACGGAGACTAAATGGATCTACAGTTTCGAGCTCCAATAATCTCGAAATATTAATTAAAACTCTTTAATTAAATATATCAAATTATTAACTTTAGGTTATTCCACTAAAAACCTAAAGCTGCACTCTCGTTACTGCAGATATATTTTATACCGAAACTCGTCGGCGTCCACCAATATAATCACTACATAGAGATTGACCCTCCACGAGTATCTCATAATTAGATCAGGTCATAATGTCTGTTATACCCCTCTAATTATTTTTTGCCATGAGTACCTTTGATTCTCTAATGAACGATTTATTCATAACTATTATGAATATTAATCTTTCTATTCGTAATATAGAAAGACTTGAGCGCTCTAACCGTTCAATTATTGAATCAACCCTTAAGAAAGATACTCATACACTTCTCGTAATAATGAGTGGATTTCATATCTATGTAAAACGTCCCAAGCCACACGTCAAACTATGTCCCGAAAATACGTAACTATTAGTCGATATTTCTTCACCAACCTTACCTTTGTAAATCAAATGACATAGCCTACCATGCAGGAGTTCGTAGTACACTCAGGATTCAGATCAACCCATATATGATCATCTATTAGATTGATATGAATTTCTTTGTTTAACGGATATTAAGAGAAATTCATTTATGTCTTGGTCCATATAAGGTGTCTTCATTCCCATGTCACCACATGAACGAACTCGGATCAAAGTCGTCATACAATATGGAATGGACCGCAGCTGTAGATAAACCACAAACAAAGTGTCCATCTTTATTTGCTCTCTACGGACTATTTAGGATTACTAATTTCATATTTAAACCCTCTTGTGTATAACGCTTATACACTAAATCTGAAAGTACATTTATTATCTAAGGGCATACATGACAATTTATAATATACGACTTTAAAATCAATATTTTAATAAATAAATAACAACATCTTTTATTACTTAAAAATCACATTTACATATTTCATTATACTTTAGGGCATATATCCCAATATTTATACGACCAGATTTTCTGTGTGATGAGTGCATGTCCGGCGGGACAAAGGGGATATCTGGTCGAACATGCTGCATCAAGAAACTAGAAAACAAATGTGAAATTTAAGATTTTGGGGCACTTAGGTCGTTCCTTAAGCGTAAGTTGGCTCTAAAAAATATCTTTAAAAGTCTAGGTCAGTTGCTGGATCTCTTCATGGAGTTGAGAATCTTAGGGTTACTGTTTTAGGGTTTGGTTTTCACGTCTTCTCCAAAGGCCCCCCCGTTTATGTGTTATGGTGTCCTTTTTATAGTGTTTATGGTTGTGTTTATTAGGGAAATGAACTCTTTGTTAAGGAAAATGATTTTTAAAAAGGAAAGTGAGATTAAGATGGAAATTGGTAAAGAATGAAAGAGATATATTCCTTCTGTAAAACTGGAAACGCGATATATATCTTGCCTGACTTTAAGGCATGTCCGGCCAGAATTGATAGTGATGTTTGGCCGGACAAATATGACATTCGGTCAGGTTTGGTTTATGAATCCGGTCGGATGTATATGACATCCATCTTGGATTCGACTGCATCTTTTGGACTTTATTAGGGTTTTTTTCCCTTCCAGCATTAAAATTTACAACTTTTTAAACATTCAGGAGTGTTCTCATAAGAAACTCATCATCGGGCTATGCGTAAAAATACAATGTCTACACCATGACTAAAAATTAATAAACAAACATGCATTTAATATTCATTCATCACAAGCATTTTGACATAAAATTAAACATGATGCATGTACCATGTAAAATGAAATTAAAAACCTAAAAATATTTACTATGTCACGGTAACCTAACATCCCACAAATAAATATAGATGTAGGGTATGTCAGTTATTTTCATGTTAGATCGAGACAATCTTAATCGATTAATATATTCGAGAATAACTCTTATTCATATATTAATCAACTACTATTTGATTTGATCAAAGAATCTTGATTAATAATTAACATTCCTTTGTGGATATAACTTGTCGTTTCAAAACTCTTGGACATAACTAGTGAAGTACCGCTATAGGGTATGTCAAATCACTAAATACATCTAGAATTCCTATCCTTTCGGAATTCGATCTCTATATTGACCCAAAATGACACAATCTGTAGGGGGACGAAAACAAAGCCGCCTTGATGCGCCTTTTGAATCTCACATTATAGAACTAACAACGGAGATTACAATATATTTGGTCATATATCTCTCTCTCACTCACTATTTTATAGTTTAAGGTTTCTATTACACTAATATCTAATTTGTATACGTGCGGCTAAAAACATAACCTAATTAATACTAATGAATTATTAGTGATATCTCCAAATTTTAACTTTTAAACTTTGTTCACTAATTTTATTAATCTAAACTAATATGATTTAATTAACTAATTTAATCAAGTATTTTCTTTTAGTGAATTATCCAATTTTAACTCTTAAAATTATTAGTTCACTTCTTCAATTCAAAATTTTTAATTCGGATACTAGCAATTATTTAATTAAACCATTTAATTAAAGTATATGTGACTTATGTTATTTTTCTTCTGTACGTAGAGTTGTATCCCGAGTTCAGAATCGGTTATGGAATTAACGTCCTAGTTTTCATCATATAGACCAAAGTAAATAACAAGTCTTCTATTTAATTGTCTATTTCCAAATTTTAAACCATATGAATTAAACTATTTAATTTATTTGTATGTATTAATCTAAATTTAAACTATTTAAATTCTCATAACTATTATGCTTAGATTAATTTAACATGTATCTAATGTCATGACATGTTATAATACATGAGTGGAAATCATATGCTATATGACATGTTATTCAAATAATTTAAATTGTAAACATTCATACAACTATAGTATGTTTGGCATACAGTATTATACATTAAGATCCTGAATAGCATTAAATTAATGCAGTCTGATGTCTGGTTCTAAAATTCTCTTATACTGCATTGCATAAATTAACTGTTATTATGCTGAGTAACACGCATTTATTAAAACCTGTGATGAGGTCGAGTTTATGTCTCATTGCACTATATCAAAAATCAAAATCAAAGTCAAAATTCAACCCATTTCATCTTTCTTCTAAAGTAAACCATTTCACCTTTTTTTCCAAAATAACAAACGTTAAAAGGAAAATAAAAGACAGATATTGATATTTGACACCATCACAGTTGCTGCTGCTCCACCACTGTCGCAGCGGCTATTTGACCGGCGTAAACACACGCATATAACGCAAACGCACGTATCGTTCAAGTAGTATAAAAATATCGATCCCACGAGGACTTAATACCTAATCTATTAATTTTATGAGGTCAAATAATTACTAGTATCTAACATGTTGATTAATTGATTTGAAATGGTAAAGATTTTAAATTTAAAAAACAATTAAATAAAATTGCACAAAAGTAGGTTTAAGAAAATTCAATATTAAAAACTATTTAGGGTTGTGATTTCTTTCAATATCATTTTAAAGATGAAGTGGTTATTTAAAGTTTCTGTAATAAATCGGTTTACTAACCTGGAACACTAAATTATGCAAAAGCCTATGTCGATGGTCAGACGCAAATACCCAGTTTAATCCAATTGAACCATATGTCTATGTCAACCAAATTATCTGGATTCATTAAGTTTAAGTTCCAATTATGGCTACCCCGCCCGACAGGTATATGTCTATCCTGTAAGGAAATCTATTAAAGGGTTATCTATCCTCAAGGAAGATCGTGGGCTATTAAGTCTAAGGCTGAAACCTAAAATTCTTTTGTCAAGTTTATTTTAGATTCACCACATCAATCTTATTGGTGATCAGACAACAAGAAGCATTAAGCTTAAGATTTAATAAGTAAACCTTTAAATTACCCAAACTATAAAATAACCAATTATAAACCGGTGATATTAGAAGTCATCACAACCCCAGATAACTAACTTAGTTACAACACATAACTATGGCTAGTAAAAACTTGAAAGTAAAAGACATAAAGTAAAAATGCTGAAAAGTAATTGCGGTAGAATAAAAGCTGAAAAGTAAATTACAATAAAATAAAATGTTAAGGTAAAAGAATCAACTTTTACTAATTACTATTTAGATATCTCCCTTAATATAATATATTAACTTGTGATTATTTTACCAACCGTCCATATAGGCGGTAACCTGATTAAGTCAAATTAAGTCCAACCAGCCATAAAGGCGGAATCGAAATAAACCTGCCATATAGGCGGTAAGAAAATTTAATTACCAACCGACCAATCTGGCGGTATCCTTGATTAGTCAGGCTTAAACCAGATTAAAATGAATTACCAACTGACCAATATAGCGGTATCCTTTTTAAGTCAATATTTTAAATAGTAAATATATTATATCTAAGGGAGATTAATCTAAATAGTAACAGTAAAAGAATTACCTTTCACCCTAGCTGGGGGAAGTTACCTCCTCATGGTGAATAGTAAAAAATGTAAAAAGTAAGAAAGTAAATTACTATTATTACATAACGTAATTAAAATTAATTACAAAACTAAAATTTAAAAGAAACTAGATAGAAAACTCCTTATTTACATCAGAGAAATTAGAGAGGAAGATACATCTGAAACTGAAATTTTGAGCTCTATTTATAGGCGTCAGTAGGGGGTTGGCGTCGCGACGCTCGGTTTGTCGACGTGGCAGCTTCTGGTGGCTTCAGATTCTGGATAAGGTGATAAGGTGACACGTGGCAAGGTGGTTGGGACTCAATTATTGCGACTCGTGGCGGCTCGCGATTGGTTGATGAAGATTCTTATCCGCCACGTGTCAATTTCGGATAAGTGAGTCAATAATTGATGCTGATGTGGCGCTGACGTGGCACTGACGTGGCGACACGTGGCGATTGTGACTGTCGGCACCATAGAATGATGACACGTGGCACGCTGTGATTGGTTGATGATGACGTGGCGATGACGTGGCACGTTGACTCGGTCAACTGGTGATGTGGATGATGATGTGGTAGACACGTGGAGTGACACGTGGCGATGGTGACTGTCGACACCGTAGGATGATGACACGTGGCACGGCGCATGTTAGCAGATCGGCTGTGATGGTCACACGTAGCACGGCGCACGTTAGCAAAGTCGAATTTTCTCAGATTCTGACTTGTGGACCCGGCGCACGTTAGCAAGTTTTGGTGCATGTTAGGCGTCGTGACGCCATAGGCTTGCGCGTCGCGACGCTCCCAAATTTCCAAAATGCATTTTTGTCCAATTTTCACTGTTTTGGCCCAAATCACCTCCAGAGAGTCCTGAAATTTTATTTATCTACAAAATAACACAAAACACATCAAAATATTCACAAAACTCAAGAAACTATACAAAAATATTAGGTTAAATGAGTGGGAAATAGTGATATAATTACAACTCATCATTATTCCAAGTGCTCCGACAAGCGACACCATATCTGCTGCTCCAAACCTTTACCTCGCATGACCCGATCCATCATCGCTTCATCAGCACCACTAGAGCCTCTCGACGTAGAGGGTGCGGTTAGAGCCGAACCAACAACAATAACAATATAACAAGATGAAAAATTGGTGGTGCTGCCGGCGAACGAGGACGTTAGCTGTGTTTGAATTTATGTTTAGAATTAGGCTTAGGTTTTATTTTCATTTTTTCAATTAAATTAAAACTAATTAAATATTACAAAATTATTTATTTATTTATGTTGAGACATTTCTCTCATATTTTATTTTTTAATTAGAATATTTGATGTGAACTATATTTTAATTATAAATTCATATTAATATATTTTAATTTTTCAACATCAAGTATTTTTAAGTTATTGTAATATTAATTTTATAAAAAAAAAAGATATAATTTTAATCAATTACTTGTAAAATCAATAAATGCAATGCAACACCAAACACTGTACATCATTAATATAATACAATACTATAGCATCAAGCAATGTACAATATTAACATAACAGAATGTTGTTGTAAATGCACCCTAATGCAATACACCCTACATTAAATAATACAATACAGTGTGTCAAACGTACCCCTAATGTATTGACCTGGCTTCTTGGTTCTCTATATTAATCTAATTAGTACACAAAATATTCAAGGTATTCCTTGGTATTCAACTCTTGACTCCATGGATTGTCTTGCGGAAATTTTGCTCCTTGAGTAGTAACTTTCGCAATAAATGGATACGATGCTTCATATAGTCGTGTGCTCACTACGAACCACATTAGCACTTTAGTTCTTAAGACATGTTTTCGTGTGTAATGACCTCCACACGTTAATGTCGAACTCACCATGCATATTCTTACCATAGCTTCCCACAATCGCAATCCACATCTACCAAATATCGCGCAATCACTATATTTCATGTTCTCCTTGGTAACATAATCCATAAGTTACATAATAAAAAATAATTACAACATTTACATTAATTCCTAAAATAGTCTTAATTATTACCTTACATTCCAAAAAACATTAATAAAAACAATAGTCGGAAAAATTTATGACTAATGAATTTATTAAAATAAATAAACATTCATCACATTTATCTTTAAAAATTATTTATTTTATGTCGACTCTTATTATATATAATATTTTATTTTTTATACATCTCATATATAAAAAATAAACATCACATTAATTATCACATAATTAAAAATTAAAAGAGAAGTTTATAGTACTTTTTCAACTTGCTCTTGATGCCAATTGCAGAAGTTAATCTCGTGAACTCTTCACAAAAAGCCCTTTCGCAGCTGAATTTGCACCTTTCTTCCTTTTCTCTTCAATGTGCGGCAATTATAGGGATTGGAAAGCCTCTACAATTCTGCGATTCTAGCTCTTTTCAGAAATCTTATGTGTGTCAGAAATTACCCTCGTCGGTCCCAAAATGTTCCTAACTGATGTGGGATTATTTTGGCACTACTGGGTAGTTTTTGCACCACCGAAACATCCCCAAAAATAGTCCCAAACAGCTACTTCTTGCTCGTACTGCATTGTATAATTTTTTGCTGCAGTGTGCGTGAACTTCAGGAGTTTTTAAATCCGATTGTGCAATCAAATCAGCCCTAATCAATCTCAAAGAAGTCACATGTGATCCCAAATTTTTTCGCTAAAAAATCAGATCCAAAATCAATCCTTAATTTACGCATGTAGTGGACAATTTCTTGCTCACTATGGTGAGCTTCTTGGAGGAGAAGAAATTGGATTTCCTTTGATCTTTCATGTTATATCTCTCCATCAAAAAGCCTTGAAAGTGGGCTCTTGAATCTCACAAAGAATTTTCTCTAAACGAATTAGTGAAATTAATTCACAGCTTTTGTCAGTTTTCTTCCTCTGTAGAGAGAGGGGGAAAACATAAACTAAGAGGGCTAGGGTTTTAATTTTATCAACTCTTGAAAAGTTCACTTGTTGTCAAACTTGTGGCCATCAAAACTGTAAGTTTTCATGGGGATGTGGTTTTTGACGAAGCGGAAGCAGCATTATGGGGCTTGCAAGTAGCAGTCAAAGAGAGATTCAATTCAATTATTGTGGAATCAGATGCAAAGGAAGTTGTCAATCTGATAAACAACAAGAATAGTAACATTACAGAGGTGGAATGGGTTATTTCAGAGATTAAAGAAGTTAGCAATGTATTCCTAGATTTTAGATGCATCTACATATCTAGGAATTGTAATGAATTAGAACATGCTTTGGCTAAGCTAGCTTTGGAAAAAATTGATACTGTTGTATGGCGGGATATATTCCCTGCAGACATTATGTACCTCTTACAAATGAGTGATTAATGATAAGTATTACTTTCTTCAAAAAAATAAAAATAATAATAATAGGGAACAATTTCCTTTCATAATCGGGATTATGATTGTTTAGTTCTAATCAAATTACAAAAACAAATCATAATCCCACACTAATTCCTAGTGTGCCTGTGAACCGCCTATTTTTTATTTTCTTTAATTAATTAAATACCAATATCAAATATTAGATATTTATTTTGGAGTCAAAATTCAAAATTATTTAATCAAATGATTAAATTAATTAATTAAATTAATTTAAACTCTTTAAATTAATTTCTCGATTATCTCATAACCGAGTGCTTTGAAACTTTATATTAAACTATTTAATATAGTTTCTCGACTGTGAATTAAATTAATTATTAATCACATAATAATTTTACCATGTTTATGAGATTATAATTGGACTCTCCAATTATTTTATGGCTTCTTATAGTGTATCGAGCTAACACGAGGACTAAATGAACCTACAACTCCGAGCTCCAATAATATCTGGATATTGATGAAAACTCTTTAATCAAATATCTTTTATTATTAACTTCTAATTATTCCACTAAAAACTTGAAGTTGAACTCTCATTACTGTAAATGTATTTATATTGAAACTCGTCGGCGTCCATCGGTATAATCACTGCATATAGATTAACCTTCCGCGAGTATCTCATAATTAGAGATGGGTCATTATGTCTGTTATACCCTCTAATTATTTTTTACTATAAATATCATTGATTCTCTAAACAAATTATTCATAAGTTTTATGAATTTTATCTTTCTATTTATAATAGAAAAACTCGAGCTCTAATTGTTCAAGTAGCGAATCAACTCTTAAGGAAGATATTCATCTACTTCTCGCAAGAATGAGTGGACTTAATGTCTATGTAAGACATCCTCAACTACACACAAATCATGCCTCCAAAGTTAGTAGTTATTGGTCGGGATTGATACACCAACCTCACCTTTGTAAATCAAATGACACAGTCTGACATACAGAAGTTCGTAGTACACTCATGATTCAGATCAATTCATACATGATCATCTATTAGACATATATGAATTTCTTTATTTAATGGATATTATAATAAATTCACTTATGTCTTGGTCCAGTCCTATATGATCGCATCATATAAGGTGTCTTCATTCCCATGTCACCATATGAACAATCCCGGATCAAGGTCGTTATACTATAATGGAATGGACCGCAGATGTAGATAAACCACAAACAAAGTGTCTGTTTTCGTCTGTTCTCTACGGACTATTTAGGATTACTAATTCAAACTTAAATCATTTTATGTATAACATTTATACACTAAGTCTGAAAGTACATTAGTAACTAAGAACATTCATGGCAATTTATAATATGTGACTTTAAAATCAATACTTTGATAAATGAAAATCGCATCGCTCATTAATTAAAAATTAACTTCGTTTACTTATTACATTATGCTCTAAATCATATATTCTAATAATTTCATCAATTGGTGTTCCCTCGTATGATTGGAAGATATTATCTTTTTTTTCCACTCGCTTTTAGTGACTTGTAATGATGGATCTGAGCTCATTTTCTAACTAATCCAGAATTAATACTAGTTCACCACGTCTCTGTCATAACCTAGCTATAATACCAAGTTGTTACGTGCCTAATTTTAAGATGTAGGAAAATTTTTCTAAAAATATATAGGGCGTATAAATATATAAGGAATGGAAAGATATAATCCTTAATGTGAAAGACTAAACCCTTAGGTTTAAAGGAAATGATACGTTCCTTAATGAGAAAGAACATAACCCTTAGGGTTGAAAAGACTCCATGAATGGTTATGACCCTTAAAGAATTACATTCATTGACATAATGATACATTTTCAAAGGTAACCCTCCATATCCATAAAAAAGAGTCATTGGGTTCATTTCTAATAATCCAAAAAAATCTATAACTCATTCATTGTTAGAAAGTCAATTCTAGAGAAAGTTTCCACCATTATTCCAAGTTCAAGTTTTTGAAAAAAGGAGTACCCCTTCTACAAGAAGCAACCAAGTTATCACACGAGAACGTTAGCCATAAATAATCCATAAGTGCAACCAGGTGGGGCTAATAAGTTCTTAAGAACATAGGTTTTTCTCGAATTGGATTCAAGTATTCATCTTCTACAATTTCCAAGTTTTTCTAAGTCTCCATGTTTATGTTTTATTGACTGTATGATAGTAATAATTTGATTGAATGATGCATGTTAAAATTGATTAATAACAAACTCCGCCCAACATAAAACGCTTAAAGAATTCGTGTAAGATACTTCAAGGGATGCTAACCTCCTTTTTAGGATGATTTGAGGTACTGTAGGAGCGAAACGGGGTTTACCGCTATGCCTATGATGTTTGGTGACCATGAATCTGTGGGGCTCGCAGCCCGTAGAGAGTATGGATTAGCCCGCGGGGGACTAAATCGAAGAATGAAGGAGTCACCACCCAGTGTGAACTGTGAAAGATTTAAGGCTGCACTCACCCCTCGCAAGGGAAGACCTCAAACCGTTGGGTTCATAATGGTCATTTACTTATGCCAGTATAATGTATGGGTTCACACAATGGTATAGTCAAGTCTTATGCAGTTCATGCAAGGTAATTCAAATAAACACGAATTTGCACACCCATAAATATTGATATAAATAATATGGTTCCACGCAAAGATATAATTAAATCACTCATGCATAATATAAGACGACTGATTAATGAAATAAATTAATATGAATGATGTAAAATATAAAGAAGAGGAAAAGTATAATGCAATGTAAATAATTAATCACACACGCAAAAAGGAAAATGAATAACTAAAGAGGGAAAAAAATGCATAAAGTATAAAGAAATAGGTCGACGCATATATGAGTATTTCCCAAGTGGAACGTGGAATTGTATCTCAAATACAGACCGCACTACCGTCCATTCGGATTCGGCTACGAAATTTAGTCTGGATTTCCATCCGATATACCGCAAGGGATAATAACACACATAATCATCAATGTAATGTAAACAGACATAAAAAATAAACACGAAATAATATAATACTGCATATAAGTATAATCATCAACATGAACAAACATAAACGAAATAAAGGCGAAATAATAAAATAACAAAAAATGAATGAATAGATAAAAATAAATAACAAGATGCCAAAGAAGAAATGTGGCCAAAGATTTGGCCATTTTTCTTGATGTAAGGCTTTGCACACCCGGCTGGACGTATTTCACGTCCAGCCAGGCATGCAGCGTCCGAAACTGTAAAAATAAATATGGTGAGGATGCCCTCAAGTCTTACCTTTTAAGTTGCTTTCTCGAAAGTGCGTTAGGTCGTCGCCGGAAGGATCGTTGGTTCGCTATTTCTGGTTGCTGGTTCACCGTTTTTGGTTGTTGGTTCGCTGTTGCTGGTCACTGTTTCTGGTTGCTGGTTCAAGATGCAAGTTCTGTTGAAGGGTTGTGGCGCTCTCGGTCTCTCTCTTCCTCTCTCTGCTATCAGGTTCTTGCTCTCATGTCACTCAATCTCTCTTTCTTGGTTTGAAAGTGCAAGCAGGTGGTGGAGGTGTTGAATGAAGGGGCTGCCGAATGATGATGAAGAAGTTGGTGTTGCCTCCAAAGAAGAAGAAAAATAGCCTTTTTTTTCCTTGGTGATGACTTGGTCCATTTTATAATGATTTGAAGGGATCTCCAAATAGGGAAACAAATCATGTTTATTTGGGAAATATATTATCAAATTATTTTGGGAATAAAATCTTATAAATTTGGTGATAAGGAAATCTCAAATCTTGTTAAATTGGTAAAGATAAGATCCCAAAAATCTCATTAAATTGGAAAATATTGATGCTCTCATAACTAAGGAGATTTTATCGTATTTGGGAAGATTATGTTGGGGTTGGTGCTCAGAGCGCCAATCCGGACCGTATTTATGTCTGATTCATGAATACGAACATCCCATTTTCCATAATATTACTTATTTATGGTTGCACCTCTTGTTTTTATATACGTATTCGATCTGATTACGATTATATTGAAACTAAATGTTGTTTAGTGATATGTATATATTAGACAAAGACTCGATAATATATAATGCAGTACACAATTACAAAGCTAGTTTGTAATTGACATTGGGAAGTGTCACTGCTAAATGTATATTATCAAATATAGTTCCTGGTCAAGATTCACTAACACGGGTCGGTTAGTCAAATCTGTTAAGACCAGTACATGTCGTATATCGAGACTTGGTCCGATGGTTTATCCCAATGAACCATGAGTCTAGGGAGACTCGTATAGACGTGTAGGTGTTTATAGTGGATAAACACTGAACGACTCACCGAAGATTCTTAATGGATGGTACACCAACGTCAATAAGAATCTTCTCGGGTTGAGTAGCATAGTGGTCCTTCGACTTGAGATACCACTGTGGATGTATGAGACATCCTCCACACTTAGATGGCAGTCACGTCACCGATCTATTTAGATCAGACCTCCGCCTGTTCGTTGGGTGTGCACCGATCCTCAGGATATCCTGTGTGTATCAAGATAGGATCCGTCAGTTCTGTGTACAGAGCATAGGTAGTCCATATATGATTAGCAGTCTGTTAAATCTGTGGCCACAGTATACTTCGGAAGTAAGTTCCGAATGTTATTTAGATATTGCTATTAGATACGTCGACGGGATAATACCTATAGAGATTTGACGTTTACATCTATATCTCTGGTATTATCCGGATACCTGTGACGGAGGAATTATACGTATGTAATGACCTCGACCTGTATGATTCAGTTAGTTTATCTGTGGTCGTCATAATTTACGGGTGGGTAAATTATGGACACGAAATTGGATTTTGTGACAGATATACCTGAATCTAGAGAGTCTCACTAATGAAATATACTCGTAGAGCACTAGGGCACCTTTTATGAATAATGATGATTATTTATAAATCGTTTAAACGTTAAACGGAATATACATGCGAACGGGCTGAACCGTCGTTTCCTAATTAATGTGTGTTTGTATTTAATATATGATAGTATTAAATACACATTAATAAATTATCAAATAAAGTATTTGACATATATCATTAATATATGTATTTGAGATATTTAAAGTAAATATAATACATGTATTTGAGATATTTGTATTAATTAATTATTTAATTGTTAATGATTAATATAATTAAAATATAAATATCTCACCAAATGATAAAGTTAGGAAATGATTATAAGTGTTTATTATTGACTTTAAAGTAAAGGAAATGGTAGTCAAATTGGATTTGACTTCCTTGGATATTTATTTTAAATTGTTAAAATTGAATATTTTTTCCTTTATTTTTTTATCAATTTTTGGCCATATACCTATATAAATATAATTGTTATATTTTTAAGTTGCTTTTGTTGACTTGTTGAATTTTCATTAAAGATGTAATGATCAAATTGCAAGTTGATGAAAGTAAGCTTTAAATGAAACAAATGAAAAATATCTAGATATTTTTTCTTACTACAATTTCGGCCAAGGGCTTGATTTGAGTGAGTATATATTGTTTTGTTTCATTTTTAGGGTTTAAGGATTCATAAGTCACAAAATGAAACACAAAAGTAGTTGAGAGAAAAGTTTGAAGAAAAAAAGGAAAAGCTTGGAAATCTTAAGTTTTGTAAGTTTTCTTTCAAATCTTCCAACATGAAATGTTTCTAACATGCTTAGCTTCATCTTGTGTTGCTTAGATGTTGTCTCTCTACTTATAGTTTGTGTTTTAATTGTTGTGAACTTGAATGAAAGATGTGTGTATGTAAGTAGCCTTGAAATGGTTTCAAAGGCTTACTTTTGATTCTTTGAAAATCAAAGTTGCCATTCTAGAGTTAGTAAGCCACTCCTTGGTGACCTAGAATTGTTCTAGAGTTATTTCAAAAGTGGTGAGGCTTGATTGGTGAAGTATTGAATGGATTAAAGTGTTGGATTTTGTAAATTTGGTGAAATTGGACAATTTGATGAAATTAAAAAATTAGGGTTCATAACCCACTCCAAATTTGGGGCTTTTCATATATGTGATGTATTATGGTATGAATATGATGCATGTAAAATTTTAGGTTGATTGGATTTGATCTTGGCTTGTTTTGAACAAAAAGGACCAAATCGCAATTAATTGAAAATTTTTGGGTCTCTCGGCAATTTCAGAAAAATTGGGGATTTGTGTGAAATCTGATTTTGATGCATTAGATGTGTTGAAAAATATTTTAGAAATGATTTAAAATCATCCAAAATTATATTTGATAATTTTTGGGCTAAAATAATTAATTTACAAAGTTTTGGGGCAATTCGATAATTACCAAGAAATTTGATCTCTTGTGTAATTTTTCAGAATTTGATAATTGGATAATTAAATAAATAAGTTTATTTAATTGATCCGAGAAAAATTTTGAAATCGGAAAATTTTGATTTTCCACTATTCCGCTGCGTTACCGATATTCCCCCTTTAAACCCCAACAAAATGGTATCAGAGCAAGTCTGATTCTGGACACACCGATATGATTAGCCCTTTAAATCTAGTGTTTGTTCTTTTCTTTACTTGATACATGCATGCTTTCATTTAATTTGATTAAATTTAAAGTGTATGACGCTTTATGGAATATCCCCGCTTTATAAGGTTTTAAAGTAACTGGTATTTGGAATACTTGTTTCTTGGTCCGTCTTATCAATACGGTTTATAAATATTTTTCTATGAATACATCCGAGACCGTGCCTCTGCTGTGAGGGTGTAGCCGATAGAGATTTATTTATGCCGGATGTATATTAGATACTAGATAAATTCAAGCGAAAGCGGAATCCTGAACGTGCCCTAGCTGTCAGGGTTACGCAAGTAACTTGAGTTTATCATTGACGAGTTTAACCTTGGTACGTCTCCTTGTGGGCCTGCCTTAGCAGAGACAACGAGAAACGACCAGGACCGGAACCTCGGAGTCACTATTGAGTGATTGACAAATGAGTTGTCTACCTGTGAATACACGTAGGCGAGACCGTGCCTCTGCTGTGAGTCGAAATATATTCATGGGGTCCACTTCCCATTATGGAATTCGATTTAATTATTGAATTCTCGTTTTTCCGTTGGGGATTACGGTATTACGTAAAATAGTGGGAGGCACTGCTAAGTTTAAAATATTCCTTAACTTAGGCAGTGTGTATTATTATGGAAATAGCCGCTTGTTTGTTTTCCTTAATCTATATTAGATAGAATTAAACTTTTAATTCACTGCACACATATTTTGATATGTTATCTGACTTGACTCTTGGTTGCAGTTATTCTAGAATAGGTTCTAGATACTACTAGACTAGGATATTATTAGATTGGTCTTAACCATCGGGAACTATTGTTCCGATTTTCTTCAAAAATCAAGATGGTTAATGACTTAGTTTCTAAGTCATGATAGATAATCTAGATAGATATCCCTTTTAGGATATAATACTTTAGAGAGAATAGTTTCTTATGCAGTAAGAATTGACTTGAATTAGTTCATGTCTCGAGATTCTTGACTGGTATTAAGAAAGCCTCATTAGGTATTTGTTTATCTAGTAATGACGTTTCTTAGCTTTAATGACCTTTAGAAGCAATGTGTCTGACACAATTTGCTAATCAATTATTTGCAATTGTTGTGAATAGTTGAATGCAAATAGTAAAGCTAAAGAAAAGAGATGCGTACAGTTGTGTATAGAAAATATCGATTTTCACAATACTACAACTATAGGTATTGGATACCAGATCTCCCATCTAGTTATTTAAAAATATTAGTTAACGATTGTTTTGATATTTGATATCGGAACTCGTGACTATTGGATAGTTATTTTTTCTTTATAAACAATTGTTATATATTTTAAATATAACTAGTAGTGTCATTGACGTAGAGATAAACATTACGAAAAATTATTATGTAAAATAAATAATTTAGAATGGTGCTTTATGAGTTTAATCACTTAAGCATTAGATGCTTATTCCGTATGGTAAATGATGGTTTGATACAAGATCACACCACACATCCTTATCCATTTAATGAATATTGTATTCAGGAAGGTGATTAAAATCTCGTTTAACCAATGATTTGTCATTGGACCACCAGATTCATTAAACTGATACATTAGATGTATGTAGTTTTAATGAATTGTAATTGCTTAAGGTAGTTTTCTTTACTTCGTAACTTAGTTTATGAATTGTCATATCTTAGTTATGTGTTTCTGAAAGAACACCTATTGAACGTCTTGAAATGATCAAGAACTTTCAATCTGTTCTGATGAAACGTAGGTTGAACATTTTTGACTTGTTCAAATATATTCAATCTGAAGTTTTATGAGAACTCTATCATTAAAATTCATTACATGTCTTTGAACTGTTCAAAGATCTTTGATACGATCAAACATATGAATTTAAAGCAATTAGTTCTAAAGTTATTCAATGAATATGATTCTTATTCAATATTATTCTTCCACGATTCCATCTTGATGGAATTGAGTAGTGGGAGCAGTCGAATCTTATATGATTTGATTCGTTTGATATTGAATGTTACCAAATTAGTTTCAATACTCTTGGGGATATGCTCCAGTAACACTAGTTCATCCTTTTAATTTAGGTTCCAATAATTTCCACAGTTACATATATGATATGTATAGGTAGAAAATCTGAATCTTGAAAAGTTTGAGATTTGAATCTTTCTTTTATATAATAGTTATATAATGGAAATTACTTACACCTCGGAGGTATAAGTAAAAGTTTATCATTTATTCTATTTTATAGAATATTGTATTCTATATAATAAAATATCTTTCCTACGATCCTAAGTAATAAAATCATTTTATTACTTGATGTGTAACATCAGATGTTAATTATTATAGAAAAGACTTGACTTATTGAAGTCAAATGTGAGAATGATAAACTATAATTGGAACTACGTAATTAATAAGATGAAACAACCTTTATACATCTTCCGTACAAGTCCAATAGGATAACAGAATCATTTACGAGTATTTGATACTTAATGGTTTTGTTGTTTTCTTATGGAAGAAAATTATCCTATAACTTATAATGAAAGCGATATTTGATATCGATTTTGGAAGTTCACCATTGAACCATAGATCTAAGATTGTTCATAGCTTACTACGATCAAGTTTTGAACTTGATTAAGCTTTCATTATGAATTAGTTCATGATATGTGCTAATTGTTTGCGCAACGAAAGCAGTGTGAGCTTATTAAGGTTTGACCTTTATAGTATGACAATGAGAAAGATTATACTCTGCAATCTATTGTAGATTCTGAGGAAACATGTCTCTAGTCACACTAATTGAACAATTAAAGATATATTGGTTAATGTTGATATTAAACTGTACATTTTAGCTAAAGAATGCAAAATGGCGTTTCTGAATGACTTATTCAGATAATAGATCAGTTGTGATTTCTTTGTTTGAAGAGTTCATTCTGGAATGGCCCTAGAGTTTGTTTTCTGCTGAGATCGCAGTTTAGTGTGCTAGCTTGTAGAGCCTATTGTAGACTCGGATAAGTCTTCCAGAAATTCATGTTCTCTATTTTTTATATCAGTCAGATTGTCTGATCTTGTCAAAGTGTAGAAAATACATATGTGATTGAAGGGTTAGTGGGAGCGTACAAATTATTTTCTAGTGTTATATATCCTAACAACATTATCATTATTATAGTAATAATGAGATGTTTGTAAGGTAAAAGGTTTACCTAAGTCTTCTTTACTCCGTGAAAGCAGTAGGAGTAGTCTATGTTATATTTGATATAAACTTTTTTATAAGATATAAAACTAAGAGAATTGTGAGATACTCCTATTAGTCGTGCATTAGATATGATCTAATAAAAGACACAACAAGGCTATCTGTATGACAGTTAGTAGTTTGATTCGTTTGATATTGAATATTACCAAATTAGTTTCAATACTCTTGGGGATATGCTCCAGTAACACTAGTTCATCCTTTTAATTTAGGTTCCATTAATTTCCATAGTTACATATATGATATGTATAGGTAGAAAATCTGAATCTTGAAAAGTTTGAGATTTGAATCTTTCTTTTATATAATAGTTATATAATGGAAATTACTTACACCTCGGAGGTATAAGTAAAAGTTTATCATTTATTCTATTTTATAGAATATTGTATTCTATTTAATAAAATATCTTTCCTACGATCCTAAGTAATAAAATCATTTTATTACTTGATGTGTAACATCAGATGTTAATTATTGTAGAAAAGACTTGACTTATTGAAGTCAAATGTGAGAATGATAAACTATAATTGGAACTACGTAATTAATAAGATGAAACAACCCTTATACATCTTCCGTACAAGTCCAATAGGATAACAGAATCATTTACGAGTATTTGATACTTAATGGTTCTGTTGTTTTCTTATTGAAGAAAATTATCCTATAACTTATAATGGAAGCGATATTTGATATCGATTTTCGAAGCTCACCATTGAACCCTAGATCTAAGATTGTTCATAGCTTACTACGATCAAGTTTTGAACTTGATTAAGCTTTCATTATGAATTAGTTCATCATATGTGCTAATTGTTTGCGCAACGAAAGCAGTGTGAGCTTATTAAAGGTTTGACCTTTATAGTATGACAATGAGAAAGATTATACTCAGCAATCTATTGTGGATTCTGAGGAAACTTGTCTCTAGTCACACCAATTGAACAATTAAAGATATATTGGTTAATGTTGCTATTAAACTGTACATTTTAGCTAAAGATTGCAAAATGGTGTTTTTGAATGACATATTCAGATAAGAGATCAGTTGTGATTTCTTTGTTTGAAGAGTTCATTCTGGAATGGCCCTAGAGTTTGTGTTCAGCTGAGATCGCGGTTTAGTGTGCTAGCTTATAGAGCCTATTGTAGACTCGGATAAGTCTTCCAGAAATTCATGTCCTCTATTTTTGATATCAGTCAGATTGTCTGATCTTGTCATAGTGTAGAAAATAGATATGTGATTGAAGGGTTAGTGTGAGCGTACAAATTATTTTCTAGTGTTATATATCCTAACAACATTATCATTATTATAGTAATAATGAGATGTTTGTAAGGTAAAAGGTTTACCTAAGTCTTCTTTACTCCGTGAAAGCAGTAGGAGTAGTCTATGTTATATTTGATATAAAATTTTATATAAGATATAAAACTAAGAGAATTGTGAGATAATCCTATTAGTCGTGCATTAGATATGATCTAATAAAAGACACAACAAGGCTATCTGTATGACAGTTAGTAGTTTGATTCGTTTGATATTGAATGTTACCAAATTAGTTTCAATACTCTTGGGGATATGCTCCAGTAACACTAGTTCATCCTTTTAATTTAGGTTCCATTAATTTCCATAGTTACATATATGATATGTATAGGTAGAAAATCTGAATCTTGAAAAGTTTGAGATTTGAATCTTTCTTTTATATAATAGTTATATAATGGAAATTACTTACACCTCGGACGTATAAGTAAAAGTTTATCATTTATTCTATTTTATAGAATATTGTATTCTATTTAATAAAATATCTTTCCTACGATCCTAAGTAATAAAATCATTTTATTACTTGATGTGTAACATCAGATGTTAATTATTGTAGAAAAGACTTGACTTATTGAAGTCAAATGTGAGAATGATAAACTATAATTGGTACTACGTAATTAATAAGATGAAACAACCCTTATACATCTTCCGTACAAGTCCAATAGGATAACAGAATCATTACGAGTATTTGATACTTAATGGTTCTGTTGTTTTCTTATTGAAGAAAATTATCCTATAACTTATAATGGAAGCGATATTTGATATCGATTTTGGAAGTTCACCATTGAACCATAGATCTAAGATTGTTCATAGCTTACTACGATCAAGTTTTGAACTTGATTAAGCTTTCATTATGAATTAGTTCATGATATGTGCTAATTGTTTGCGCAACGAAAACAGTGTGAGCTTATTAAAGGTTTGACCTTTATATTATGACAATGAGAAAGATTATACTCAGCAATCTATTGTAGATTCTGAGGAAACTTGTCTCTAGTCACACTAATTGAACAATTAAAGATATACTAGTTAATGTTGATATTAAACTGTACATTTTAGCTAAAGAATGGAAAATGGCATTTTTGAATGACTTATTCAGATAATAGATCAGTTGTGATTTCTTTGTTTGAAGAGTTCATTCTGGAATGGCCCTAGAGTTTGTGTTCTGCTGAGATCGCAGTTTAGTGTGCTAGCTTATAGAGCCTATTGTAGAAGCGGACAAGTCTTCCAGAAATCCATGTTCTCTATTTTTGATATCAGTCAGATTGTCTGATCTTGTCAAAGTGTAGAAAATACATATGTGATTGAAGGGTTAGTGGGAGCGTACAAATTATTTTCTAGTGTTATATATCCTAACAACATTATCATTATTATAGTAATAATGAGATGTTTGTAAGGTAAAAGGTTTACCTAAGTCTTCTTTACTCCGTGAAAGCAGTGGGAGTAGTCTGTGTTATATTTGATATAAAGTTTTATATAAGATATAAAACTAAGAGAATTGTGAGATACTCCTATTAGTCGTGCATTAGATATGATCTAATAAAAGACACAGCAAGGCTATATGTATGACAGTTAGTAGTTTGATTCGTTTGATATTGAATGTTACCAAATTAGTTTCAATACTCTTGGGGATATGCTCCAGTAACACTAGTTCATCCTTTTAATTTAGGTTCCATTAATTTCCACAGTTACATATATGATATGTATAGGTAGAAAATATGAATCTTGAAAAGTTTGAGATTTGAATCTTTCTTTTATATAATAGTTATATAATGGAAATTACTTACACCTCGGAGGTATAAGTAAAAGTTTATCATTTATTCTATTTTATAGAATATTGTATTCTATTTAATAAAATATCTTTCCTACGATCCTAAGTAATAAAATCATTTTATTACTTGATGTGTAACATCAGATGTTAATTATTTTAGAAAAGACTTGACTTATTGACATCAAATGTGAGAATGATAAACTATAATTGGAACTACGTAATTAATAAGATGAAACAACCCTTATACATCTTCCGTACAAGTCCAATAGGATAACAGAATCATTTACGAGTATTTGATACTTAATGGTTCTGTTGTTTTCTTATTGAAGAAAATTATCCTATAACTTATAATGGAAGCGATATTTGATATCGATTTTGGAAGTTCACCATTGAACCCTAGATCTAAGATTGTTCATAGCTTACTACGATCAAGTTTTGAACTTGATTAAGCTTTCATTATGAATTAGTTCATCATATGTGCTAATTGTTTGCGCAACGAAAGCAGTGTGAGCTTATTAAAGGTTTGACCTTTATAGTATGACAATGAGAAAGATTATACTCAGCAATCTATTGTGGATTCTGAGGAAACTTGTCTCTAGTCACACTAATTGAACAATTAAAGATATATTGGTTAATGTTGATATTAAACTGTACATTTTAGCTAAAGATTGCAAAATGGCGTTTTTGAATGACATATTCGGATAAGAGATCAGTTGTGATTTCTTTGTTTGAAGAGTTCATTCTGGAATGGCCCTAGAGTTTGTGTTCTGCTGAGATCGCAGTTTAATGTGCTAGCTTATAGAGCCTATTGTAGACTCGGATAAGTCTTCCAGAAATTCATGTCCTCTATTTTTGATATCAGTCAGATTGTCTGATATTGTCATAGTGTAGAAAATAGATATGTGATTGAAGGGTTAGTGTGAGCGTACAAATTATTTTCTAGTGTTATATATCCAAACAACATTATCATTATTATAGTAATAATGAGATGTTTGTCAGGTAAAAGGTTTACCTAAGTCTTCTTTACTGCGTGAAAGCAGTAGGAGTAGTCTATGTCATATTTAATATAAACTTTTATATAAGATATAAAACTAAGAGAATTGTGAGATACTCCTATTAGTCGTGCATTAGATATGATCTAATAAAAGACACAACAAGGCTATCTGTATGACAGTTAGTAGTTTGATTCGTTTGATATTGAATATTATCAAATTAGTTTCAATACTCTTGGGGATATGCTCCAGTAACACTAGTTCATCCTTTTAATTTAGGTTCCATTAATTTCCATAGTTACATATATGATATGTATAGGTAGAAAATCTGAATCTTGAAAAGTTTGAGATTTGAATCTTTCTTTTATATAATAGTTATATAATGGAAATTACTTACACCTCGGAGGTATAAGTAAAAGTTTATCATTTATTCTATTTTATAGAATATTGTATTCTATTTAATAAAATATCTTTCCTACGATCCTAAGTAATAAAATCATTTTATTACTTGATGTGTAACATCATATGTTAATTTTTATAGAAAAGACTTGACTTATTGAAGTCAAATGTGAGAATGATAAACTATAATTGGAACTACGTAATTAATAAGATGAAAAAACCCTTATACATCTTCCGTACAAGTCCAATAGGATAACAGAATCATTTACAAGTATTTGATACTTAATGGTTTTGTTGTTTTCTTATTGAAGAAAATTATCCTATAACTTATAATGAAAGCGATATTTGATATCGATTTTGGAAGTTCACCATTGAACAATAGATCTAAGATTGTTCATAGCTTACTACGATCAAGTTTTGAACTTGATTAAGCTTTCATTATGAATTAGTTCATGATATGTGCTAATTGTTTGCGCAACGAAAGCAGTGTAAGCTTATTAAAGGTTTGACCTTTATAGTATGACAATGAGAAAGATTATACTCAGCAATCTATTGTAGATTCTGAGGAAACTTGTCTCTAGTCACACTAATTGAACAATTAAAGATATATTGGTTAATGTTGATATTAAACTGTACATTTTAGCTAAAGAATGGAAAATGGCATTTCTGAATGACTTATTCAGATAAGAGATCAGTTGTGATTTCTTTGTTTGAAGTGTTCATTCTGGAATGGCCCTAGAGTTTGTGTTTTGCTGAGATCGCAGTTTAGTGTGCTAGCTTATAGAGCCTATTGTAGACTCGGATAAGTCTTCTAGAAATTCATGTCCTCTATTTTTGATATCAGTCAGATTGTCTGATCTTGTCATAGTGTAGAAAATAGATATTTGATTGAAGGGTTAGTGTGAGCGTACAAATTATTTTCTAGTGTTATATATCCTAACAACATTATCATTATTATAGTAATAATGAGATGTTTGTAAGGTAAAAGGTTTACCTAAGTCTTCTTTACTCCGTGAAAGCAGTAGGAGTAGTCTATGTTATATGTGATATAAAATTTTATATAAGATATAAAACTAAGAGAATTGTGAGATAATCCTATTAGTCGTGCATTAGATATGATCTAATAAAAGACACAACAAGGCTATCTGTATGACAGTTAGTAGTTTGATTCGTTTGATATTGAATGTTACCAAATTAGTTTCAATACTCTCTTGGGGATATGCTCCAGTAACACTAGTTCATCCTTTTAATTTAGGTTCCATTAATTTCCATAGTGACATATATGATATGTATAGGTAGAAAATCTGAATCTTGAAAAGTTTGAGATTTGAATCTTTCTTTTATATAATAGTTATATAATGGAAATTACTTACACCTCGGACGTATAAGTAAAAGTTTATCATTTATTCTATTTTATAGAATATTGTATTCTATTTAATAAAATATCTTTCCTACGATCCTAAGTAATAAAATCATTTTATTACTTGATGTGTAACATCAGATGTTAATTATTGTAGAAAAGACTTGACTTATTGAAGTCAAATGTGAGAATGATAAACTATAATTGGTACTACGTAATTAATAAGATGAAACAACCCTTATACATCTTCCGTACAAGTCCAATAGGATAACAGAATCATTTACGAGTATTTGATACTTAATGGTTCTGTTGTTTTCTTATTGAATAAAATTATCCTATAACTTATAATGGAAGCGATATTTGATATCGATTTTGGAAGTTCACCATTGAACCATAGATCTAAGATTGTTCATAGCTTACTACGATCAAGTTTTGAACTTGATTAAGCTTTCATTATGAATTAGTTCATGATATGTGCTAATTGTTTGCGCAACGAAAACAGTGTGAGCTTATTAAAGGTTTGACCTTTATATTATGACAATGAGAAAGATTATACTCAGCAATCTATTGTAGATTCTGAGGAAACTTGTCTCTAGTCACACTAATTGAACAATTAAAGATATACTAGTTAATGTTGATATTAAACTGTACATTTTAGCTAAAGAATGGAAAATGGCATTTCTGAATGACTTATTCAGATAATAGATCAGTTGTGATTTCTTTGTTTGAAGAGTTCATTCTGGAATGGCCCTAGAGTTTGTGTTCTGCTGAGATCGCAGTTTAGTGTGCTAGCTTATAGAGCCTATTGTAGACTCGGACAAGTCTTCCAGAAATCCATGTTCTCTATTTTTTATATCTGTCAGATTATCTGATCTTGTCAAAGTGTAGAAAATACATATATGATTGAAGGGTTAGTGGGAGCGTACAAATTATTTTCTAGTGTTATATATCCTAACAACATTATCATTATTATAGTAATAATGAGATGTTTGTAAGGTAAAAGGTTTACCTAAGTCTTCTTTACTCCGTGAAAGCAGTGGGAGTAGTCTATGTTATATTGATATAAAATTTTATATAAGATATAAAACTTAGTGAATTGTGAGATACTCCTATTAGTCGTGCATTAGATATGATCTAATAAAAGACACAACAAGGCTATCTGTATGACAGTTAGTAGTTTGATTCGTTTGATATTGAATGTTACCAAATTAGTTTCAATACTCTTGGGGATATGCTCCAGTAACACTAGTTCATCCTTTTAATTTAGGTTCCATTAATTTCCACAGTTACATATATGATATGTATAGGTAGAAAATCTGAATTTTGAAAAGTTTGAGATTTGAATCTTTCTTTTATATAATAGTTATATAATGGAAATTACTTACACCTCGGAGGTATAAGTAAAAGTTTATCATTTATTCTATTTTATAGAATATTGTATTCTATTTAATAAAATATCTTTCCTACGATCCTAGTAGTAATAAAATCATTTTATTACTTGATGTGTAACATCATATGTTAATTTTTATAGAAAAGACTTGACTTATTGACATCAAATGTGAGAATGATAAACTATAATTGGAACTACGTAATTAATAAGATGAAACAACCCTTATACATCTTCCGTACAAGTCCAATAGGATAACAGAATCATTTACGTATTTGATACTTAATGGTTCTGTTGTTTTCTTATTGAAGAAAATTATCCTATAACTTATAATGGAAGCGATATTTGATATCGATTTTGGAAGTTCACCATTGAACCCTAGATCTAAGATTGTTCATAGCTTACTACGATCAAGTTTTGAACTTGATTAAGCTTTCATTATGAATTAGTTCATCATATGTGCTAATTGTTTGTGCAACGAAAGCAGTGTGAGCTTATTAAAGGTTTGACCTTTATAGTATGACAATGAGAAAGATTATACTCAGCAATCTATTGTAGATTTTGAGGAAACTTGTCTCTAGTCACACTAATTGAACAATTAAAGATATATTGGTTAATGTTGATATTAAACTGTACATTTTAGCTAAAGAATGCAAAATGGCGTTTCTGAATGACTTATTCAGATAATATATCAGTTGTGATTTCTTTGTTTGAAGAGTTCATTCTGTAATGGCCCTAGAGTTTGTGTTCTGCTGAGATCGCAGTTTAGTGTGCTAGCTTGTAGAGCCTATTGTAGACTCGGATAAGTCTTCCAGAAATTCATGTTCTCTATTTTTTATATCAGTCAGATTGTCTGATCTTGTCAAAGTGTAGAAAATACATATGTGATTGAAGGGTTAGTGGGAGCGTACAAATTATTTTCTAGTGTTATATATCCTAACAACATTATCATTATTATAGTAATAATGAGATGTTTGTAAGGTAAAAGGTTTACCTAAGTCTTCTTTACTCCGTGAAAGTAGTGGGAGTAGTCTATGTTATATTTGATATAAAGTTTTATATAAGATATAAAACTAAGAGAATTGTGAGATACTCCTATTAGTCGTGCATTAGATATGATCTAATAAAAGACACAACAAGGCTATCTGTATGACAGTTAGTATAACTGTTTGACAGTTAATGTGTGTCTTGTATAAAGTATTCATCTTTCGTAAAGAATGATTCCTTTTTCGAAAGAAATATTGATTAGAATGTCTAATCAATCTTATGTATCATTTGATGATGACATAATGAATACTTTCTTATGTGCGTTTAAATATATCGATTTAATCGTAATTTTTACGAGTTATTTTGATATCATATGGACCATATGATGGATCTTGAAACACGTTCTTTGTGATCTTTGAGATATTAAGAACGAGTTTCTAATTCTTGGAGAATACAGTCTGCAACCATTATGGTCATATTAGTTTTGAGACTAATTATGACGTTAGATAGTTTACGTCATAAAGAGTCACAAAAGATGCAGTGGGAGTGTCACGAATGATTCTACTATTAAGTGGAATTAGATTCAACTTATGAAATATTGACTCATGAAGTTGCATAGTGACCTTATAAATTAGAAGTTTTATATTGGTGTTGTTCTTGCGGTTTTTCGCATAGTATTTTGGATTTGATCCCTATACTTGGACAACTCAGTAGCTGTAGCACAATACCGATGTAGCATCAGAGTCATATTAATGTATAATTTAGATTCTACAAAATATGAATGATGATGGCTATGGGAACAACGGAGTTTGTTTGACAAACTCAATATGTCATAGCGGACCTGCTTCTTCTTGCCTACCTCTTGAGTACTGGGTGAGCTTTTGAGGGCCATGCGAATATGATACACATTGAGATGTGTATATGATATCGTGGATTGGCACTAGAGCAAGTGGGAGAAATTGTTGGGGTTGGTGCTCAGAGCGCCAATCCGGACCGTATTTATGTCTGATTCATGAATACAAACATCTCATTTTCCATAATATTACTTATTTATGGTTGCACCTCTTGTTTTTATATACGTATTCGATCTGATTACGATTAGATTGAAACTAAATGTTGTTTAGTGATATGTATATATTAGACAAAGACTCGATAATATATAATACAGTACACATTTACAAAGCTAGTTTGTAATGGACATTGGGAAGTGTCACTGCTAAATGTACATTATCAAATATAGTTCCTGGTCAAGATTCACTAACACGGGTCAGTTAGTCAAATCTGTTAAGACCAGTACATGTCGTATATCGAGACTTGGTCCGATGGTTTATCCCAATGAACCATGAGTCTAGGGAGACTCGTATAGATGTGTAGGTGTTTATAGTGGATAAACACTGAACGACTCACCGAAGATTCTTAATGGATGGTACACTAACGTCAATAAGAATCTTCTCGGGTTGAGTAGCATAGTGGTCTTTCGACTTGAGATACCACTGTGGATGTATGAGACATCCTCCACACTTACATGGCAGTCACGTCACCGATCTATTTAGATCAGACCTCCGCCTGTTCGTTGGGTGTGGACCGATCCTCAGGATATCCTGTGTGTATCAAGATAAGATCCGTCAGTTCTGTGTACAGAGCATAGGTAGTCCATATATGATTAGCAGTCTGTTAAATCTGTGGCCACAGTATACTTCGGAAGTAAGTTCCGAATGTTATTTAGAGATCGCTAATAGATACGTCGACGGGATAATACCTATAGAGATTTGACGTTTACATCTATATCTCTGGTATTATCCGGATACCTGTGACGGAGGGATTATACGTATGCAATGACCTTGACCTATATGATTCAGCTAGTTTATCTGTGGTCGTCATAATTTACGGGTGGGTAAATTATGGACACGAAATTAGATTTTGTGACGGATATACCTGAATCTAGAGAGTCTCACTAATGAAATATACTCGTAGAGCACTAGAGCAACTTTTATGAATAATGATGATTATTTATAAATCGTTTAAACGTTAAACGAAATTTTCAAGCGAACGGGCCGAACTGTCATTTCCTAATTAATGTGTGTTTGTATTTAATATATGATATTATTAAATACACGTTAATAAATTGTCAAATAAAGGTATTTGACATATATCATTAATATATGTATTTGAGATATTTAAAGTAAATATAATACATGTATTTGAGATATTTGTATTTAATTAATTATTTAATTATTTAATTGTTAAATGATTAATATAATTAAAATATAAATTTCTCACCAAATGATAAAGTTAGGAAATGATTATAAGTGTTTATTATTGAATTTAAAGTAAAGGAAATGGTAGTCAAATTGGATTTGACTTCCTTGGATATTTATTTTAAATTGTTAAAATTGAAATATTTTTTCATTTATTTTTTATCAATTTTCGGCCATATACCTATATAAATATAATTGTTATATTTTTAATTTGCTTTTGTTGACTTGATGAATTTTCATTAAAGATGTAATGATCAAATTGCAAGTTGATTAAAGTAAGCTTTAAATGAAACAAATGAAAAATATCTAGATATTTTTTCTTACTACAATTTCGGCCAAGGGCTTGATTTGGGTGAGTATATATTGTTTTGTTTCATTTTTAGGGTTTAAGGATTCATAAGTCACAAAATGAAACACAAAAATAGTTGAGAGAAAAGTTTGAAGAAAAAAGGAAAAGCTTGGAAATCTTAAGGTTTTGTAAGTTTTCTTTCAAATCTTCCAACATGAAAAATGTTTCTAACATGCTTAGCTTCATCTTGTGTTGCTTCGATGTTGTCTCTCTACTTATAGTTTGTGTTTTAATTGTTGTGAACTTGAATGAAAGATGTGTGTATGTAAGTAGCCTTGAAATGGTTTCAAAGGCTTACTTTTGATTCTTTGAAAATCAAAGTTGTCATTCTAGAGTTAGTAAGCCACTCCTTGGTGACCTAGAATTGTTCTAGAGTTATTTCAAAGTGGTGAGGCTTGATTGATGAAGTATTGAATGGATTAAAGTGTTGGATTTTGTAAATTTGGTGAAATTGGACAATTTGATGAAATTGAAAAATTAGGGTTCATAACCCACTCCAAATTTGGGGTTTTTCATATATGTGATGTATTATGGTATGAATATTATGCATGTAAAATTTTAGGTTGATTGGATTTGATCTTGGCTTGTTTTGAACAAAAAGGACCAAATCATAATTAATTGAAAATGTGTGGGTCTCTCGGCAATTTCAGAAAAATTGGGGATTTGTGTGAAATCTGATTTTGAGCATTAGATGTGTTGAAAAATATTTTAGAAATGATTTAGAATCATCCAAAATTATATTTGATAATTTTTGGGCTAAAATAATCAATTTACAAAGTTTTGGGGCAATTCGGTAATTACCAAGAAATTTGATCTCTTGTGTAATTTTTTAGAATTTGATAATTGGATAATTAAATAAATAAGTGTATTTAATTGATCCGAGAAAAATTTTGAAATCGGAAAATTTTGATTTTCCACTATGCCGCTGCGTTACTGATATATCCCCTTAAACCCCCAACAGATTATGCATGGGCAAATGGTGGATGGGCTGAAGTTGAAAGGTGTAAGGGCATAATGGACTGACGGAGCAGGTGCTGGGTGGAGCAAGGGCTCTGCAGTCCGAGGCTGGGGCTGATGGGCCGAGGCTGGGGCTGAGGATAATGGACTGACGCGGCAGGGGTTGAATATAATGATCAAGAGACTGGGGGAGCAAGCTATGAGGTCAGAAGCTAAGGGGCTGAGCTAGTTGCACAGAGGCTGGATAGTGAGTCCGAATCCGATGAGGGGCTAATTTTGAAGGTTTTCCTTCCTTCCGGCATTCATTTTTCGCAACTTCCTCAACTTTTCAGGTAGTGCCTCCATACGAGGCTCATCATCGGGATCATGCAAAAATGCAATGTCTACAGGTAACTTGAGCCTTCCAGAAGCAACAAGATTTTTACCTTAATAATTCAATATATATATTTTTATTCATTAAACAACTATAATATAAATAGAGTTCAAAATAAAATTATGGGATAACAAGCCTATTCCTTTAATTCGTTAATCATGCAAAAATGCAATGTCTACAGGTAACTTGAGCCTTCCAGAAGCAACAAGATTTTTACCTTAATAATTCAATATATATATTTTTATTCATTAAACAACTATAATATAAATAGAGTTCAAAATAAAATTATGGGATAACAAGCCTATTCCTTTAATTCGTTAATGATAATACTAAATGATCTAATTTAATTAAAAAAATTATAATCTTAAGCTGAATAATCTAATTTATTTATGAATGTTAATCTTAAATTAAATTATATGCTAATTAGGCTAGCCACGGTTTGATGGTACGTAATAATTATATAAATCTTTTGAGGGGTCCATTTTATTCTTTTTAATTAATGGGCATAATTCAATCCCTCTCTTATGACTTAAAAATTGAAAGAAAATAAAAGGCTTTTGATATCTGAAAGATGTTTCAATGAAAGGATTTATCCAAAATAAAATTAACTAACTAATTAAAATAGTAGGAATCTGATGCAGTTAGTGCATGTGTTAAATGGCATGTGATCATAAGTCCTAAAAATGATCTTTAACTTGTTTGTGTTTATATCATTATCATCTCACATGTCACAATTCCATTCCATTCATTAATAATAAAATTATCGAAAATAACATTAACTAAAACTTTTTTTTAAAATATTAATTTACATAAATCCCTTATCCTATTTCAATTTCAGTCCCATTTCATTATTTCGTAACATAACAAAAAAAAAAAAAACTATATTAAAATAATTTTAGTACTTTTAATGAAAAAACTCTCATTCACAACCAAATAATTATTTTTCTGGAAGCCTACTTGGAATAATTCTATTAATAGAAACTCTAATTCAAGAAATTCTAATTAAAAAAACTATATTAAACGGAGCCAAAGTTACACCTATGAATTATAAAGTAACATAATGCAACAATTTTAGCAATGAAAAGTATATGAACTCACAAGCAGTGTTCGAAAACGCGCCGCCTAGGCGGCGCGTAGGCGCTCGTTGCGGCCCAGCCGCCGCGATTTTGCCCAGTCGGTCGTCCTAAGCGCGGGAATAGGTCGGCGGCGTGAAATCGGCGCCTAGGCACCGAGTCTCGGCGGTTTTTTTTTGTTGATGAGGCCCCCAAAACGACGCCGTTTTGGGGGTCTTTTACCCTCCAAAACGACGCCGTTTTGGAGGGTTAATAAACCCCCAAAACGACGTCGTTTTGGGCAGGGTTTATAATAAAAAAAAAATTATTTTTCTCTCGGAAAACCCTTATTTCTTTCTTCTGCCTATGCTCTCTCCTCTTCTTCACGTCTGACCTAATTTCCAGCCTCTGTCTCGCCTTTTCTGTCTTCTCTCAGGCTGAGCCTCTGCTCTCAGCCTCTGTTCTCGCCTCTCGGTAATGTTTCATGATTGATATTTGTTTCTTAATTGTAACATCCCGGGTTATTTTAGCAAGATCGAGTAAATTTATTTTCGCTTGTGAGGTCGCGTCTGAATGCGAGATTCATTTTTTTTTTTCAGTAAAATGGGAACATTTTTATAAAAATTAATTTTAAGCTTTTATTAAGTTAATTTGAGGGGTGAAATTGGAATGAATTATAGGTTTTTATTAATAATTAAATTAGAGGGATTAAATTGATAATTATTGCACAAATTATAAAAATAAACCTAGATTTTTCTAGACACACCCACACGTGTCACACACACACATATATTTTTGATACACACACATGCACAATACGCACACAGAGAAGAAAAAGAAGATCAGAGCAGAAAGAGAGAGGAGAAATACCGAGAGAGGGAGCAGGAGAGCAAGAGATGAGAGTGAGGGGGATTGAGCGATAAGAAGGGAAAGAAAATAAAGCAAGCCGAGAGAGTGAGTGAGAGAGCAGCGAGAGATCAAGAAAGAAAGAATATCAAAGCAGAATTGAAGATTAAAGGGGGAGGTCAGGCCGAGAAGAGAGATAGGTGACCGAAGGAGAAGAGAGAAGAGCTCCGATCATTTCTCCAGCGCCGGTAATTTCCCCTGCATAGTTTGGCACCGGTGACAGTGTGCAGTGATTAGCGAAAGAGAGAAGAGAGCAGGGGTAGGCAGAAAAATGAGTAAGTAATCTATGTGATGAATTTCTTGAGTTTGGGTGTTTATGGGTTTGTTTGATTTGTTAAAATGAATCTGAAAATTGAAAAAAGAATGATGAAAACGATTATATTAAAGCAATACAAGATTGATTATAATTTTGAAATCGAAAGGAATTAACCGGATTGGAGTAATTGGGAAATTGAAAAAAAAAAATTTGATTAGAACCCTAGAATTTAGGGATATATAGGAATTGTATTATATATATATATATATGTGTGTGTTATGTATGCCATTGGAGGTCTGGAAAATGGAATAAGATTGAGAGCAAGAATAACAATATGAAATGAGTTTAAATCGGCAGCAAGTATGGTTAATTTCGGTTTTTGCTTTGTAATTGAAGATGTGTTAGTGTTATGTTGGAACGTATGTAAATTTTGGCTGAGTTAAGTGGAGCAAATAGGGCAGTGAGTTTGTGGAAATATGCAGTATATTCGGTTCGAGTGAAACCTGAACTGACTCTAATATTTTGATTCTAATTACTATTGACCTCATGGATCAAGTTTAATCAAATCCAAATCTGTGAGTGTAGTAATTGTTTTACAGAAAATCTAATTTGATTTAGTTGTTGTTTATTTTTTATTATGAGTTTGATGTACTTGTGTTTTAGCTTTGAGGTTTGATATTGGTTAACAATTTTATCGATTACTTCGTGTAGCATTCTTATTATTTGATAAATATTGGATTTATAAACAAATATATTTGGATAGAATTTATGGATTTTAGAATGAGGTTAAGTGGAATTATTAAATTGATATGAGCAAATTTATAGTTTTTAAGGTAGCTAGGTATATGCGATGCATAACCTGGTAATGTTTATAGTTTATGAACGTGAAATAGAGTATGTAAGTTGTGAATTCGATAATAATATTGATTATGTGTGCACGGAATCATAATGATATTGGGTAAAAATGGTGGAGGTAGCAATGTTTAGTGCTGTTAACTAATATGGTAAAGAAGAATGAATAACATTAGGATATGATATTATGGACGTAATACTGGTACATATTAATTAGAATATGTATGCGTGAATATTCAAATATGTATGCAAGTATATATGTATGTATGTGTATATATGCGTGAGTGTGGATGCCTGATAAAGTAAGCTGTAAAGCTGTGTATCATAAGAAGTGCATGTGCATATTTGCATATTATGATTTTCATAAGTTGAGTTGAAAGTAAGATTGATTTTAAAATACAAAGGATTTTAAAAAGAAAAGTTTCAAATGTTTTTGAAAAGAATGTATTTCAGAAAAAGTTTATACAGTTTTAAGATCCAGATCATGGTTTTACGTTTTTCGGGGCATGAGGGAAAAACTCACCCCAGTATGTAACTTGACAGTTTGGAATTGACGGATACTATGGAATTGACGGATTCAGAGACATGTGCACATGTGGAGGACTGAGGGGACGCTCTCAGATCCTCGAGCCGGGGCTAGGGGGATAAGCGATACATAACGCCCCTAGACCCCACCAGATATGAGACAGTAGTGGCATGCTTTGGGGGACGGCGATACGTAACGCCCCAAAGTCATGGTTTTGCACTTCTGCCTCCAGATCGGCGTACGAGGGGACGGACGATACGTAACGCCCTCATACGTCCAGTTTTCAGACAGAGACACAGAACTCAGAGAAAGTTTTCAGTTTTCAGATACAGATTTCAGTTTTCAGAAATACAGATTTCAGATAAAGACTTCAGTTGTCAGAAATAGTTTTCAGATGAGCAGTTTTCAAAAACAGTTTTTAGAAAATAGTATTTCAGAAAGACAGATTTCATAAAGCAGTTTCCAGAAAACAGTTTTTTTAGAAAAGATTTTCCAAACGTATTTCATAAAAGCATAGCATGATTACGTAGAGTATAACTCATAAGTTATGCATATAGACCATATATATGTTATAGAAATCATTTGAGATGCGTATATTTGGTATTTATGCATAATAGCATTAGCACACTTATATGTATAGTTGATCAATGACTGTATGAGTTATATGTATTTACATAGAAGAAACCCTTTCTATGAATACTAGTGCATAATAAGTATGATTATATTTCATTATGAAAATCATTTGAGATGCATATAGCTAACGTTAATGCATAATAATATGACTACACATCTATATGTAAGCATGTATGACTTAAGATCGTATGATAAAGTTTTAATAGAGAGAATAATTTAAAAATTCCGATTTGATGATATTTCAATAAGATTAAAAGAAGATAATTTTAATAGATATCTAACTAGATTAACAAAGAATAAATAGGTAAATTTTAAGATATCAGAGTAGTGCAGCGAAAACATAATGGAACTTGACTTAGTAAAGTATATAAAATCTACTGATTTTGTTATAATCTTAAGATGTAAATAGTTACTGTGTATATAAGTAAATAAATAGAAAGGATTAGTAATAAGAAATGTACATGTAAAATGAATAACAAGATATATAGTTAATCCAGAATATATACATGTTTGTATAGTCAGATAGACAATAGTTTGTTTGAGTTTTGCAGGATGGCGACCTGATCGGTCAACCACAGATACCAAAGCTTGAGAAGCCGGATAGCAGCGTTGCAGCCAATGTTTAAAAATACGGTACGGCGCCCCGAGGCGGCCGACCATTGAGGCGCGAGGCGGGCCGCCTCGAGGCGGCGAGGCGGGTGCCTCAATGCGGAAATCGGGAAAATAATAAAAAATACATTCATTTCTTCATAATTCATAGTATGTTCAAAAAACTATTGATAAGTAATCCAAATTACATTACTTTCTTCATAAAACATAGTTTGTTCAAAAAAATATTGATAACTACTCCTTAAACAAGCTATCATTAGTGTCTAGCGGCATGAAGCTTGGGTCAAAATCTCTGTCATCATCAGATGGGTCATCATCGAAAGAACCTCCTTCACTTGTAGTGTCTTCATCCACTAATTGTGGAGCTTTCCCTTTCCCTAACAAATAACATAAAGTCGTATTATTTTTAAATTTGATTACATAAGCATTTAACAAAGCATTTTTATGTTGTGGTAGCTTTCCAATATCTTCAAGCATTAAATCTATCCATTGGCCCTCTAATGGTTCTCTGGGATATAGTGTTTGAACTACCTCCAGAAGTACGGTGTAGGGAGACACCATCATCAATCTGTTCTTCTCGATAAAGTTGTGCAACCTTTTTTGTATCCTGTTTTTTCTTCATAAACTCTTTGATCTCGGATTGCACTTCTGGAGGAACCAGTGTACATGAAGCGACATTACCATTAATACCCGCAAGATGCTCTTTCATTCTGTATACACCCCCTTTGATTGTCCTATTACAAAAATGACATTCAATATACTTATATCCCCCCTTTCCATCTTCCACGGTAATTTCATGGCCGTACTTCCAGGCCGGGTCTGTTCGACTCGACATTTCACTGTGAAACAATTACAAACAAATGAAACAATACACAATAACAATTTCATCCGAAAATTGAATTGCCACAATCAATTACACAATAACAATTTCATCCGAAAATTTAATTGTCACAATCAATTACACAATAACAATCAATTACACAATAACAGAATTTGAAAATCATATGTTCTGATAATCCTAAAATCAATTTCATTCGAAAATCATATGAGACATGAAGAAGATCAAACCCAAATTACCTACTGCTGAGACGTGAATAAGAGAAGCTGATGCTGAAAGCCTGAAAGGCTGAAACTCGAAGCCGGGAAATTCAATGTTTCTGAGACGACGCAGCTGAGACGAAGAAGAAGAGAAGCCGACGTTGCTGAGATGGGAAGAAGACGAAGGCACGATGCAGAGATGAAGATGAAGGCACGATCCTAAACGAGAAGATGAAGGCACGATGCTGTGATGAGGAAAATCGAAGAGAAGCCTATTGCTAAGATGAAGGCACGATCCTAAATTGAGAAACCTATTTTCTTTTTTTTTTTTTTTTTTTTTTTTATATATAAAGCAGTGAAACGACGACGTTTTGGGGGTGTCAAAACGTCGTCGTTTCCTGAGGAAAATAAAAAAATAAGCCGAGTCTTCGTTCGATTGTGCGAGGCGGCCGCCTCAGGCGGCGAAAGGCGGGAAATTCAATTTTGCCAAATAAGGCGGCCGCCTCGAGGCGTCGACGCCATGAGGCGGTTCGAGGCGGCCCGAGGCGGCCGCCTCGAAACGTTTTTTAAAACATTGGTTGCAGCCAGCCAGTCACCAGGTCTTGGGGATAAGAGTCAAATTGTATAAGTCATAGTTTGTATAGGTCGTAACATGCAGAGCATGAGTTTATCTTAAAAGATTTTTGTATATGCGTAATTTCGGGCACGGAGCCCTGGTTATATTGTGTTTTATGTCTGCATTACATATTAAATGGGCCATTAGATTGCATTGATGTTGAGATACCGGCCTGAGGCCGAGATTTTATTTTCATGTTGTAAATGGATGCTGGCTGTAGGCCAGGTTACATGATGTTACGAATACATCATGCTGAAATTTCGTCACAGTCAGAGGCTTATGGAGGCAGGATTAGCTTGTCTCCTGCCGGTAGCATCCTGGTTTAGGCGGGATGTTACATTAATGCATGATTGATATTTGTTTCTTCACATTATGCACGCCTAATCAGTGTATAAGATTGAATTTCCAATCAATTTTTTGGGGGTGCCTTTATATTAAAAAAAAAAACCTTCTCTTCTCTCAGCTCACGATTTCCCTCCTCCCAACAGCCCTCTCTCTCTTCTTTTTCTTCACAGTTTCTGCTGTCAAAATCGCTGGTTGGTAAGTTTCTGTTTTTAATTTTTTAATTTTTGTAAATTTTAGCTAAATTTCATGAAAATTTAGTCGTTTTTTTTTGTTTATTTTGATTACGATTGTGAATTTAATTTGCAATGATTGTTTTCATTTGATTGATGATTTAATTGACATGAAATTAGGGTTAATGTTTGTATTGTGTATATTTGGCTTTTAATTTGCTTATTTATGGCGGGTGATTATTCGTCAATGCTTGAATTTGAGGGGTTTCATTTTGTTTGTAGCTAAAAATCATAATTTTAAAGTTTTCGTGGAATTTGAGAAAGGCATTTTTTTGGCTGTTGAGTTTTAAGTTTATTATAAATTAAATTAGATTATGTGGAATTTGAAATTGATAAGTTTGTTTATAGATATAATTGGTTTCACTTGTTCTTGTGTTATCTTTCTGTGAACATTAGTGTCTTTTATATTGATAAAAAAAACTCTGCATCGCATTTAATCCAACCATGGAAACTTTATGAAGAATCGTGTTGAGCTGAGGATGCCTATGATAGGAGTTTTACGCCTACCAAATTTGGCTTTTATATATTGGAGCATATTTGGACTACATATTTTTCAGTTGGATGAATGCTAATCTAATTCGACTGACATTGATTAAATGAATTGATTCATTCTTAGTAGGGTTAATGACTTCTTCTTCCGGGGCTTCTAATTCGGAGTGTAGTCCCGCTCTTAAACGGAATTCAAATGATGTTGGATGGGAATATGGGGCTTTAGTGGATCCAAATAACTTGGATAAAGTGAAATGCAAGTTTTGTTCAAAAAAAATTCCCGGTGGAGTTTACCGAATGAAAGAACATATTGGGCATATATCGAAGAATGTTGCAAAATGTCCAAAGTCTAGTAAAGAAGATCAAGAGAAGTGTAGACAAGACATTTTAGAGGCAAGGAATAGGAAGAAAAGAAAATAGAAGCATATTAGTGAGATAAGGCAAGAAGTTAATATTGGGGGCGATGAAGAAGAAGTTGAAATTCGTGAAAAATAAGAAGGGTTAGATTCAAGACCCCATCGGCATCGCGACCCTTTGGAAAGGTGGACATTGGTAACCCCTCCTGATTCATCAGCTAGTGATGGTAATACACCCACTTGGCAATAAAATATTAATGAAGTGCTTTTTAAAGAACAGACGCATAATGTCAAGCGATTTGTTGCCAAGTGGGTGTATGAATCCGGTATTCATTTCAATGCTATTGACAATGATAGTTGGATATCGATGATGGAAGCAGTTGGTCAATTTGGACCGGGTTTCAGAGTTCCTAGCCAATATGAGTTGAGGGAGCCATTGTTGAAAGATGAAGTTGCAAGTGTTAAAGATTTCCTGAAACAACATGAGAATGAGTGGATGGAGAACGGGTGTTCTATCATGACAGATGCTTGGAGTGATAGGAAAATGAGAAGCATAATGAATTTGTGTGTTAATTGCACAATAGACACCAATTTCCTTTCTTCCAAGGAAAGTTCTGATGTGGCGCATACTGCGGAGCACATTTATGAGTGTGTGATGACGGGTATTGATCAAGTGGGGGCGGAAAATGTGGTTCAAGTTGTAACAGACAATGCCTCGAACAATATGGCCGCGGCAAAGTTGTTGAAGGCGAAGATGCCAAATATTTTTTGGAGTTCATGTGCTACTCACACAATAAACCTCATGCTTGAAAGTATTGGGAAATTGCCGAGGTACAAGAAAACCATTGATAGTGCCAAGGCTTTCACCATTTTCGTGTATGCCCATCACAAGACTTTGTCCATGATGAGATCGTTTACAAAACATAGGGACATAGTCAGACCGGGAGTAACTAGGTTTGCTTCAGCTTTCTTATCCTTACAAAGTTTGATCGAGAAAAAAGAAAGTTTGCGAACCATGTTTGCTAGCGCGGAATGGGATGAGTGCATATGGTCGAAGCAAGCTAAAGGGAAAGCTGCATTTGCCACGGTGTTGAGTTTCTCTTTTTGGAATGGGGTGACCCAATGTTTGAAGCTGTTTGCACCTTTGGTTAGAGTGCTTCGATTAGTTGATGGGGATAGAAAGCCATCCATGAGGTTTGTTTATGGCTAAAGATTGCAAAAGAAGAGATCAAAGATGCATTGAACAATATTGAGAGTAATTATCGGCCAATCTTGGAGATTATTGATAGTAAAATTGAAGAGCGGCTTGATACTCCATTACATTGTGTTGTTTATCTTTTAAATCCTTACTACTACTATAAGGATTCAAGTATTGAGTACGATGTGAAAGTAATGGATGCAGTATTTACGGTTGTGGAGGCTTTCTTCCCCAATGACATTGACATGCAGAGTAAGTTGATAAATGAGGAGTTGGTTTCGTACAAGGCAAAAGAAGAAGCTTTTGGTAAAGAAGTGGGGGTCAAAGCATGTCGGGTATCGATTGATGTTTTTAATCCAGGTAAAATTAAAAACAAAGTATTTATTTGAATTATTTTGCAAAATATATAAAAATCTTATATTTCATTCAAACTGTTTATGTTCATTTGTAGTTTCATGGTGGCGTACATATGGACATCATACACCGAACTTGCTAAAAATGGAAAAAAGGATACTGTCATTAACCACTAGTTCATCCGGGTGCGAACGAAATTGGAGCACTTTTGAGGGGGTAAATATTTAAGTATTTAACATTAGCTAAATTTTTGATTATTTTATATCCAAATTATTAATATTAATTGATTTATTTAAATTATTTTTGTAGATACACACGAAGAAAAAGAATAGACTAGATGTGAATCGATTAAACAATCTTGTCTATGTTTCCTTTAATGCCAAGTTGAAGAACAAGAGCAAAAGGGATAAGGGTTTGAGAGTTGATGTATTAGAAGCCAAAGATGCTACTGATGAGTGGTATTTATATCACTATTTCCCACTCATTTAACCTAATATTTTGTATAGTTTCTTGAGTCTTGTGAATATTTTGATGTGTTTTGTGTTATTTTGTAAATAAATAAAGTTTCAGGTCATTCTGGAGGTTATTTGGAGCAAAACAGGAAAAATTGGCAAAAAGGGCATTTCGGTAATTTTGGCGCGTCGCGCGTCCAAACCCTTGGCGTCGCGACTCCTAACGTGCACCAGAGCTGCTAACGTGCGCCAGGTCAACCGAGTCAACATGCCACGTCATCATCAGCCAATCACGCCGTGACACGTGTCGCAATCCTACGGTGCCGACAATTGATCTCAGCCGCTTTGCCACGTCAGCATAATAATTGAGCTCTTAGCCGCCTCGCCACGTGTCGCCTTATCTTCTTATCCGAATTGCCACGTGTCAAAACCAGAGCATGCCACGTCGACTGCAGCTGGCGTAGCGACGCCAAAGGCCTTGGCGTCGCGACGCTGGAACCCCACCGAGGCCTATAAATTCAGCTCAAGATTTCATATTTTGTTGTACCATTCTCTCTATTTTCTTTAATGTAAATAGAGAGTTCTTCTCTCTCTAAGTTTCTTTTAATTTTAGTTTTGTAATTAATTTTAATTACGTTCTGTAATAATAGTAATTTACTTTCTTTACTTTTTTTTACAGTTGTTACTATTCACCATGATGAGGTAACTTCCCCTTGCTAGGGTAAAAGGTAATTCTTTTACTATTGCTATTTAGATTAATCTCCCTTAAAAATAATATATTCACTATTTAAAATTTGACTTAAAAATGATACCGCTATATTGGTCGGTTGGTAATTTAATTTTAATTTGGTTTCAACCTGACTAATCAAGGATACCGCTAGATTGGTCGGTTGGTAATTTAATTTTGGTTCCGCCTTTATGGCTGGTTTATGGACAAATATTACTGCCTTAATGGTTAGTTGGACTTAATTTGACTTAATCAGGATACCGCCAGATTGGTCGGTTGGTAATATTATCACAAGTTTATATATTATTTTATGGGAGATATCTAAATAGTAAATAATAGAAGTTAATTCATTTTACCTTAGCATTTTATTTTCACCTTTCAGTATTTACTTTAACGCATTTACTTTTCAGTATTTTTATTTTATGTCTTTTATTTTACTAGCCCTAGTTATGTGTTGTAACTAAATTAGTTATCTGGGGTTGTGATGACTTTTAATATCATCGATTTATAAGGGGTTAGATTATAGTTTGGGTATTATAAAGATTTATTTATTGAGTCTTAATCTTAATGCTTTTTCATTAACTTGTCATTAATAAAATTGATCTGGTAAATCTAAAATGAACTAGACATAGGGATTTTAGGTTTCAGCCTTAGACTCAATAGCCCACGATCTTCCTTGAGGATAGGTAACCCTTTAATAGATTTCCTTACAGGATATGAATATACCTGTCGGGCGGGGTAGCCTTAATTTGAACTTAATCTTAATGAATCTATGTAATTTGGTTGACATAGACATATGGTTCAATTGGATTATACTAGGTATTTGTAATTGACCATCGGAAGAGGCTTTTACATAATTTAGTGTTCCAGGTTAATAAATCAATATATTACCCAACTTTAAGATAACCACTTCATCTTTAAAATGATATTAAAAGAAATCACAACCATAAATAGTTTTTAATATTGAATTTTCTTAAAACCTACTTTCGACAATTTTATTTACTTGCTTTTAAATTTAGAATCGTCATCATTTCAAATCAATCAATCAACCTGTTAGATACTAGTAATCATTTGACCTCATAAAATTAATAGTTAAGTCCTCGTGGGATCGATACTTTTTATACTACTTGAACGATACGTACGATTGCGTTATACGTGTGTGTTTACGCCGGTCAAGTTTTTGACGCCGTTGTCGGGGACTTATTTATCTTTTACTATTAGTTTATGGGTTAGATACCTTTACTTGTATCTAATTTCTTTTTACTTATTGTTTTTGTTTTCTTGTGTTTCAGGTTCTCAGAAACTTCATGAGACGAACATGAAGTTTTGAACTACGACCGGTTGACCCAGAAATTGAAAGAACCATTAGACAGTTGAGAAGGGAAATGCGAGAAGGCCAAGAAGCTTTAGTCAACATGGAACCTGAACCTTTGGAGGTTGCACCACCAATTCCCATTCTAGACAGAACCATTCCGGTGGTTGACAGACTCATTTCTTGCATTGTACTCCCTCCCTTACCAGCAAATGCGGGTGACATCAAAACATGCATTCAGATGATTCAGCAGTCAGTTCAGTTTGGGGGGAGTGCAACTGAAGATCCTAATGCCCACATCAGCAACTTCCTGAAAGTTTGTGGCACTTTCAATTACAACCGAGAAGCTGAAGAAGCAATGAGACTGCGTGTTTTCCCATACTCCTTGAAGGACAGAGCTAAAGCTTGGCTACATTCACTACCAGCAGGTTCTTTCACAACTTGGAACACTTTAGCCACCAAATTTCTTGCAAAGTACTTTCCACCAGCCAGAACTGGAAAACTGAGGAATGACATCACATCATTTGTACAACAAGACTCTGAAACTCTCTACGAAGCTTGGGAAATATACAAAGATTTACTCCGGAAATGTCCTCACCATGAGATTCCAAAATGGCTTCAAGTCCAAACATTCTATAATGGACTTTCTGGAATAATGAGAACCACAATCGATGCTGCTGCTGGAGGAGCTTTAATGGCAAAAGGAGAAGATCAAGCTTGGGAACTAATCGAAGAAATGACCAACAACAATTCTTTGTGGCCAACAGAAATGAGCATGATCCAAAGAATTGCAGGAATTTATGAAAGTGGAGCCAATACAGCAGTCAACACCAAGCTAGATCATATATGCAAATTCATGGAAACTCTTACCACTGGATCCACAAGTTCACCATATGGAGGAACACCAGAGTCGAACCAACTTGAAGAAACGGTGAATTTTGTCAACAATTTCAACAGACAGATGAACAATCCATATTCCAACACCTACAACCCAGGGTGGAGGAATCATCCTAATTTTTCATGGAGCAACAATTCAGGCCAACAGCGGAACTATCCACCACCTGGATTCCAGCAACAGAACAAAGGCCAGGAACAAGCAAATGAACCAGGAATAACAGAAGTGCTCGCTCAGTTAAAAAAGTACGATGCCATCTTTCAGAGCCAATAAGCTTTCATCAAAGCACTGGAGAATCAAATCGGACAACTGGCCAATGCTCAGAGTTACAGACCACCAGGTAATCTTCCCAGCAACACAGAACCCAATCCAAGGAACGAGGGAGGGAATGAGCAATGTCAAGCCATTACTTTGAAAAGCGGTACTGAAATCAACAAAAGTTTGGAATCAAGATGTCCCAAGAAGAAGTTCCAAAAGAAGCTGAACAACAGATGGAGGAAAAAGAGGCAAAGGAAAAAGAAGCAAAGGAAAAAGAACATATCACTCCACCTCCACATTTTCCTCAGCGTCTTCAGAAAAATAAACTGGACAAGCAGATTGCTCGATTCCTGGAGGTTTTCAAAAAGCTGCACATCAACATCCCATTTGCAGAAGCCTTAGAAGAAATGCCCAGTTATGTCAAATTCATGAAAGACATTCTTTCACGAAAACGGAGATTGGGAGACTACGAAACAATAGCATTAACGGAAGAATGCAGCGCCATTATTCAGAGGAAACTTCCCCCGAAGTTGAAAGATCCTGGCAGTTTCACAGTTCCATGCACCATTGGAGAACATTACATCGGTGAGGCTTTATGTGATTTAGGAGCCAGTGTTAACTTGATGCCTTTTTCTATTTATAGGAAACTACAAATTGGAGAAGCAATGCCTACCTCAGTTTCATTGCTACTTGCTGACCGAACACTCGCATTTCCAAGAGGTGTTGTTGAAGATGTGCTGGTGAAAGTAGACAAACTAATTCTCTCAGCAGATTTCATCATCCTTGACATGGAAGAAGACAAAGAAATACCTATCATTCTTGGGAGACCATTCTTGGCTACAGGTAAAACTGTGATTGATGTGCAAAAAGGAGAACTGACCATGAAAGTGCAGGACCAAGAAGTGACCTTTAATGTTTTCAAAGCCATGAAATTCCCGAGTGATGAAAAGGAAGAAGAATGCTTCAGAGTTGATGTTGTTGATAGTATCGTTCAAAATACTGAGCCAAATCCCACAGATACACTTGAAGCTTGCATCACCAACATGACTGACAGCGAGCTAGATGCTGAAATCCTGGAATGTATCAACTACCTTGACAAACCATTCCGATTCAAAGCAACACCACCAGTTGAAAGTTTGGAACTGCCAAAGAAAGATCGAATCAAGCCTTCGATTGAAGAACCACCACAGTTGGAGCTGAAGTTACTTCCGAGCCATCTCAGGTATGCATTTCTTGGAAACTTTTCTGAATTACCTGTTATTATTTCTTCTTCACTAACGTTGGAGCAGGAAGAAAAGTTGCTGAGAGTGTTACGAGAGCACAAGAAAGCCATTGGCTGGACTATAGCAGACATTCGAGGCATTAGTCCATCATTTTGCATGCACAAAATCTTGATGAACGATGAGTACAAACCCACAGTGGAGCATCAACGGAGACTCAATCCAATCATGAAGGAAGTCGTGAAGAAAGAAATCATCAAATGGTTAGATGCTGGCATCATTTACCCCATCTCAGACAGCAGTTGGGTGAGTCCTATGCAGTGTGTACCAAAGAAAAGAGGAATTACTGTGATTAGCAATGAAAAGAATGAGCTAATCCCAACAAGAATAGTGACTGGATGGAGAGTATGCATGGACTACAGGAAACTGAACAAAGCAACGAGAAATGACCATTTTCCGCTACCATTCATTGACCAGATGTTAGACAGACTGGCAGACATGAGTTCTATTGCTTTCTGGACGGATATTCAAGGTACAATCAGATTGCCATCGCACCAGAAGACCAGGAGAAAACTACATTTACATGTCCCTATGGTACTTTTGCTTTCCGCAGGATGCCATTTGGATTATGTAATGCCCCTGCCACATTTCAGCATTGCATGATGGCCATATTCTCAGACATACTGGAGCAGAGTATGGAGGTTTTCATGGATGACTTTTCTGTATTTGGAGATTCTTTTGATCATTGTTTGCAAAATTTGGAACAGTTGTTACAAAGGTGCGAAGATACAAACCTGGTACTCAACTATGAGAAATGCCACTTCATGGTGCAAGAAGGCATTGTTCTTGGACACCGGATCTCACAAAAGGAGATTGAGGTAGACAAAACAAAGATAGAGACAATTGAAAAACTACCTCCACCAACATCAGTAAAATGTATTCGAAGTTTTCTTGGACATGCAGTTTTTACAGGAGATTTATCAAAGACTTTTCCAAAATTGCAAAACCTTTTTGCAATCTTCTGGAGAAGGATGTGCCTTTCAACTTCACCAAAGAATGCCAGGAAGCTTAAAACAGAAGTTGGTCTCTGCCCCCATCATAGTAGCACCAGACTGGACCCTTCCATTTGAAGTGATGTGCGATACTAGTGATTTTGCTGTAGGTGCAGTTTTGGGACAACATAAAGCAAAGATTTTCCACACCATTTATTATTCCAGCAGAACTCTAAATGAAGCTCAACTCAACTACACAACCATCGAAAAGGAGTTGCTCGCAGTTGTGTATGCTTTTGACAAATTCCGCTCTTATCTGTTGGGTCCCAAAGTGGTGGTCTACACAGATCATTCAGCAATCAAATATCTGATCATGAAGAAAGATGCCAAACCCAGATTGATCCGTTGGATACTTCTTCTGCAAGAATTTGACGTGGAAATTAGAGACAGGAAAGGAACAGAGAATCAGGTGGCAGATCATTTATCGAGGCTCGAGAATGGAGAAACAGCTGACAAAGATCTGTCAATCAAAGTAACTTTTCCAGATGAATAATTTTTTGCCATAAAACAACAGGAAGTCCCTTAGTATGCTGACTATGTCAACTACATTGTGTCAGGAAAATGGCCGTTGGAATGGACAACTCAGCAACGGAAGAAGTTCTTCAAAGAAGTCAAGCACTATGTCTGGGATGAACCGTACCTGTTCAAACGGTGTGCTGATCAACTACTGAGACGATGTGTTCCACATGAGGAAATCAACAGTGTGTTGCAGCACTGTTATTCATCACCATATGGCGGACACTTCAGCGGAAACAAAACTGCAGCCAAAGTCCTACAATCAGGTTTGTTCTGGCCCACTCTTTTTAAAGATGCTTATCTTTTTGCTTTTCAATGTGACAGGTGCCAGAGAATGAGAAATATTTCCAGGAGAAACGAAGGACCGTTGCAAAACATTCTAGAAGTGGAAATAATCGATGTATGGGGTATTGATTTCATGGGACCCTTTGTTCCATCATTCGAAAATCTGTACATCTTGGTTGCTGTAGACTACGTCTCCAAATGGGTCGAAGCAATTACACTGCCATCCAATGATTCAAAAGTCGTGATCAAATTCCTGAAAAAGAATATTTTCACTCGGTTCGGAACACCTCGGGAAATTATCAGTGATGGTGGCTCTCATTTCTGCAACAGATACTTCATGCACTCCTATCCAAATACGGAGTTACTCACAAGGTTGCCACAGCTTACCATCCACAGTCAAATGGACAGGTTGAGGTTTCAAACAGGGAAATCAAAAGAATCCTAGAAAGAACCGTTGGATCAACAAGGAGGGACTGGTCAACAAAACTAGATGATGCATTATGGGCCTACAGGACAGCTTACAAGACACCCATTGGTATGTCCCCATATCGTTTGGTGTTTGGGAAAACATGCCATTTGCCAGTTGAGCTTGAGCACAAGGCGTACTGGGCACTGAAGAAGTTGAATTTTGATTCACAAGCTGCAGGAGAGAAAAGACTTCACCAACTTAACGAATTGGAGGAATTTCGCCTACAAGCTTATGAGAATGCCAGATTATACAAAGAAAAGACAAAGAAATGGCATGACCGAAAAATAGTGCACAGACAGTTGGAACCAAGGCAGCAAGTGTTGTTGTACAACTCGAGGTTGAAACTTTTCCCTGGAAAGCTGAAATCTAGGTGGTCAGGTCCATTTGTGATCACTCAGGTTTTACCTTATGGAGCTGTTGAGTTACTGGATCCTAACACCAACAACACATTCAAGGTTAACAGTCAGCGTATCAAACACTACTGGGGAGAATCATTTGAGCGACAAAAAGAAAGTGTCACACTTTCAGATCCAGCATAACGTTCGAGAAGTAAAAGTCTAGCTGACGACTTTAAAACTTAGCGCTCGCATGGAGGCAACCCATGCAATTTGTGTATATATTGTGATTTGGTGTAATTTAATTTTGTGTGTTTAGTTTTTGCAGATTAAGTCATTTCAAGATGGAAGAAGCTCTCGCAAATCTTCACAAGCAATTTCCTTCTCTCCCTCAAAAATCTCTGATGAAAGTCTACAAAGCTCGCTTGGAACGGATGAGGTTACTAACAATTCACGGTGTTCCTAATGATATTCGTTGGGTAATAGAAGCACGGGTCCGATTGGCAGGTGAGTCTTCTGACTCTTTTATTTCACATCTGTCTGGTTTTGGAAGAAGCACATATGCAAAGAAACGTAGAGCTAAGCAAATGGGTGTTTGTTACAAATGTGCACGATGGAATTGCAATACTCGTTGTCATTCTTTAGGAATGGTGTCTGATAATTGCGAAGACAAAATTAAATTCATTAGGGATGGCTTGAGTATGGAGTCTTTAGATGATATATCTTCAACTCTTGAGACGCATCCCAGTGGATATGTTCACATAGCCTTTCGAAATTACATACACAATTTCAAAAAGAAAGACAACAGTTAAGTCTCGGGAATCTGACTCAAAAAGACCATGTTTGCCAATTTATAAGAAAATTGGATGGGAAGCTTGTCCCTGACGCATAGACGTCGATCAAGCTGATATTTCTTGTAAATATTATATCTCTTTGTCTTTTCCTAATAATTGTAATTTGTTGTTTTATTTTCTCCGACAGGATCCAGACCTTTTTTACTATCACGATTTGTTTAACTATAATTGTCATTTGGCAGGTACTAGTGCTATTATTTTACTCACCCTTTTCAGGTATTATAAATTCAACTCATCATTGCACTTTTGAAGACATCCAGAGTAAAACATGGAAGCCACTTCAAGAAGACGAGTTGAAAATTCTGTGTGTTTTGCGGTAGTAGTGTTGGTACTAAACCACAATACGTAGAAGCAGCACAGGAATTAGGTCGAGTCTTAGCTGCAAGGAATATGCACTTAATATATGGCGGAGGAAATCTTGGACTTATGGGGATCGTTTCAAAGGCCGTACAGGAATGAGGCAGTCACGTTTTGGGAATCATCCCAAAACCCTTGGCAGAAGCAAATCTTATTGAACCATCAAACGGAGAGGAACTGATCGTGCCAGGTATGTCTGAACGTTTGGTAGAGATGATTAACCGTGCTGATGCTTTTATTGCTTTGCCAGGTGGCTTGGGTACATTGGAGGAAATTTTTTATTGTGCTATCTTGGGCGAACCTGAACATACACCAGAAACCAATTGGACTGCTCAACGTTGATGGATTTTATGATTTTCTTTGTGTGTTTCTTGATGATGCTCGGAGAAATGGGTTCGTGTCAAAACCTTTAAAAGAACTCATCTTTACTGCCAAAACTGCTCCGGGTCTAATAGACCAACTCATAGCCTATGAACCACGAGTTGACCCTATTCTTTCAAAGATAAATTGGTCTGAGGACGATCGTGGTAAGAGGCGTCGGATTAATCTGGATCTTAACCTTTAAATTCCTGTAGATTTTCAGCTAACCAGGTATTATTTTCTAAACTCTCATGTTACTGTTTAAGACATTGGGGACAATGTCTCATTTAGGTTTGGGGGAGGGAATTAGTTGATTAGTACCTTGTTTTTAGTTTGTATGTTGTTTTTATTTTTAGTCCAAAATTTTTCGAAAAATACAAAAAAATTGAAAAATTTTCAAAAAATTACAAAAATATTTTGCGTTTTTGTGTTTTGACTAAAAAAGTGAAATTGGTAAAGGATAGCCGAGTAAGGAGTTTCCACTCCTGAGACGTATCTCAAACCTATTTCGAAACAAGTTAATTTTTGTTTATTTCCTTTTAAATTATTTAATTTGTGAATTCTCCATAACACTGACTAAAATGAATCTTCATATGCTCAGTTGACAGGTATTATCAACATACATGGAAACATACGGACATGAGCTAAAATTGAAAAGTTTGTAATATTCAGTGCTCTAGTTTAATCGGAGGAAGCATTTCAAAAAGTGATGGAGTAAAAAAAAATCTAAGATCCGAGTTATTAAGTTTGTAAGGGTGTTTTAACACCTAGTGCCCTAAAGCCAACTGGTTTGGGAGTCACTGACCCAAAGCTCGTTACATGGATCAAAGATGCTGCAAAAATATATATATCTGAAGTCTGAGTAATTAAGTCCGTAGGGGTGTCTTAACACCTGGTGCCCTAAAGCCAACTGGTTTGGGAGCCACCGACCTAACACTCGTTACATAGATGGAAGATATTGTATATAAATAAAAAATAGAAAAGAAAAATCAAAGAAAAAATCAGAAAAATGAGAAAAAATTATTCCATTGCTACAAAAAATGTGAAATCTGATAGAACTTTAGGACAAAACTATTACTCTCTTATCAACTGCACTTATGACTGAAGTGGGCAAAAATGAGTTGTTTAATATTATGTTGGCTGTATATATGAAGAATGGTAAAAATGATCGGGGAATTTACTTATTTGGTAATTTAGAATGAAACAAAACAACTAGTAACTTGGAGTAGAAGTTTCACCTGATTAGTTACTAACTTCTTTATTCTCTTTTCGCTTGTCTTTTTGCTTTTGTGTGCATTAGTTTTACTACCTTTTTACTTTTGTAAAATGTTTGTGGGTATCATTTTTGTAAACCCTCACAAGACTACAACTCGTCCACTAGGGACACCTAAGGGTTTAAAGGCTTGTTGCATATGCTAAATGCAACTGTGATCCCTACGAAAGTGGCTTAGTTAAATTTTATTTTAAAGATGTTTATGTTATTCCGTGTTTTGCTCGAGGACTAACAAAATGTTAGGTTTGGGGGTGTGATGAGTGGTATTTATATCACTATTTCCCACTCATTTAACCTAATATTTTGTATAGTTTCTTGAGTCTTGTGAATATTTTGATGTGTTTTGTGTTATTTTGTAGATAAATAAAGTTTCAGGTCATCTGGAGGTTATTTGGAGCAAAACAGGAAAAATTGGCAAAAAGGGCATTTCGGTAATTTTGGCGCGTCGCGACGCCCAAACCCTTGGCGTCGCGACGCCTAACGTGCACCAGAGCTGCTAACGTGCGCCAGGTCAACCGAGTCAACATGCCACGTCATCATCAGCAATCACGCCGTGACACGTGTCGCAATCCTACGGTGCCGACAATTGATCTCAGCCGCCTTGCCACGTCAGCGCCACGTCAGCATAATAATTGAGCTCTTAGCCGCCTCGCCACGTGTCGCCTTATCTTTTTATCTGAATTGCCACGTGTCAAAACTAGAGCATGCCACGTCGACTGCAGCTGGCGTAGCGACGCCAAAGGCCTTGGCGTCGCGACGCTGGAACCCCACCGAGGCCTATAAATTCAGCTCAAGATTTCAGATTTTGTTGTATCATTCTCTCATTTCTTTGATGTAAATAGGGAGTTCTTCTCTCTCTAAGTTTCTTTTAATTTTAGTTTTGTAATTAATTTTAATTACGTTATGTAATAATAGTAATTTACTTTCTTTACTTTTTTTTACAGTTGTTACTATTCACCATGATGAGGTAACTTCTCCTTGCTAGGGTGAAAGGTAATTCTTTTACTATTGCTATTTAGATTAATCTCCCTTAAAACTAATATATTCACTATTTAAAATTTGACTTAAAAAGGATACCGCTATATTGGTCGGTTGGTAATTTAATTTTAATCTAGTTTAAGCCTGACTAATCAAGGATACCGCCAGATTGGTCGGTTGGTAATTTAATTTTGGTTCCGCCTTTATGGCTGGTTTATGGACAAATATTACCGCCTTAATGGTTGGTTGGACTTAATTTGACTTAATCAGGATACCGCGAGATTGGTCGGTTGGTAATATTATCACAAGTTTATATATTATTTTATGGGAGATATCTAAATAGTAAATAGTAGAAGTTAATTCCTTTTACCTTAGCATTTTATTTTCACCTTTCAGTATTTACTTTAACGCATTTACTTTTCAGTATTTTTATTTTATGTCTTTTATTTTACTAGCCCTAGTTATGTGCTATAACTAAATTAGTTATCTGGGGTTGTGATGACTTTTAATATCACTGGTTTATAAGGGGTTAGATTATAGTTTGGGTATTATAAAGATTTATTTATTGAGTCTTAATCTTAATGTTTTTTCATTAACTGGCCATTAATAAAATTGATCTGGTAAATCTAAAATGAACTAGACATAGGGATTTTAGGTTTCAGCCTTAGACTCAATAGCCCACGATCTTCCTTGAGGATAGATAACCCTTTAATAGATTTCCTTACAGGATAGGAATATACCTATCGGGCGGGGGTAGCCTTAATTGGAACTTAATCTTAATGAATCTAGGTAATTTGGTTGACATAGACATATGGTTCAATTGGATTATACTAGGTATTTGTAATTGACCATCGGAATAGGCTTTTACATAATTTAGTGTTCCAGGTTAATAAATCAATATATTACCCAACTTTAAGATAACCACTTCATCTTTAAAATGATATTAAAAGAAATCACAACCCTAGATAGTTTTTAATATTGAATTTTCTTAAAACCTACTTTCGACAATTTTATTTACTTGCTTTTAAATTTAGAATCGTCACCATTTCAAATCAATCAACATGTTAGATACTAGTAATCATTTGACCTCATAAAATTAATAGTTTAGATATTAAGTCCTCGTGGGATCGATACTTTTTATACTACTTGAACGATACGTACGCTTGCGTTATACGTGTGTGTTTACGCCGGTCAGCTACTAATGCACAAGGATAGATTGTTGAGGGTGGTGACTCTGGTGATGATGAAGAAGTAGAGCCCGGTTCGGGGCTTACTTGGAGGATGGTTGGAGAAGCATCTGGGGCCGATGACATATTACAACCTCGAAAAAGTGCTAGAAATGTTGAATACAGAGAACTTGATGAAGATGATTTTGATTCTGATGAAGAACCTAAGGATGATGAGATCAAATTAGATGAAGAATTAGATATTTAGTGCAGTGTTCTAAAACGCGCTAGGCGCTAGTCGGGCGGCGACCCAGAGCCTAGCGCCTAGGGTGCCTAGGCGGGGCCTAGACAATTAGTCAGCAGACAGTTAAAAATATAATATTTTCCAACATCATAATTCATAAATAATCCAAATCATATAAATTCAAACAAAATGTAATAAACATAAAACCATTAATCAAACTCAATCAACCACATAATGATATAAAATATCATTTAATTAAGTTCATGTTCATCATCCTATAACAAAGTTGAACTACACTAAATATCTAATTCTTCATCTAATTCGAACTCATCATCTTGAAGTTCTTCATCAGAATCAAAATCATCTTGATCAAGTTCTATGTATTCAACATTTCTGGCACTTTTTCGAGGTTGTAATATGTCATCGGCCCCAGATGCTTCTCCAACCATCCTCCAAGTAAGCCCTGAACCGGGCTCTACTTCTTCATCATCACCAGAGTCACCACCCTCAACGATCCATCCTTGTGCATTATTAACATCTTTGGCTTCTAATACATCAACTTTCAAATCCTTCTCCCTTTTGCGCTTGTTCTTCAACTTGGCATTAAAGGAAACATAGACAAGATTGTTTAATCGATTCACATCTAGTCTATTCCTTTTCTTCGTGTGAATCTACATAAATAATTTAAATAAATCAATTAATATTAATAATTATAAAATAAAATAATCAAAATTTAGCTAATGTTAAATATTTACCCCCTCAAAAGTGCTCCAATTTCGTTCACACCCGGATGAACTAGTGGTTAATGACAATATCCTTTTTGCCATTTTTACCAAGTTCGTTGTATGATGTCCATATGTACGCCACCATGAAACTACAAATGAACATAAATAGTTTGAATGAAATATAAGATTTTTATATATTTTGCAAAATAATTCAAATGAATACTTTGTTTTTACCTGGATTAAAAACATCAATCGATACCCGACATGCTTTTACCCCCACTTCTTTACCAAAAGCTTCTTCTTTTTCCTTGTACGAAGCCAACTCCTCATTTATCACCTTACTCTGCATGTCAATGTCATTAGGGAAGAAAGCCTCCACAACCGTAAATACTGCATCCATTACTTTCACATCGTACTCGATACTTGAATCCTTATAGTAGTAGTAAGGATTTAAAAGATAAGCAATACAATGTAATGGAGTATCAAGCCGCCATTCAATTTTACTATCAATAATCTCCAAGATTGGCCGATAATTACTCTCAATATTGTTCAATGCATCATTGATCTCTTCTTTTGCAATCTTTAGCTCTCCATAAACAAACCCCATGGATGTCTTTCTATCCCCATCAACTAATCTAAGCACTCTCACCAAAGGTGCAAACACCTTCAAACATTGGGTCACCCCATTCCAAAAAGAGATGCTCATCACCGTGGCAAATGCAGCTTTCCCTTTAGCTTGCTTCGACCATATGCACTCATCCCATTCCGCGCTAGCAAACATGGTTCGCAAACTTTATTTTTTCTCGATCAAACTTTGTAAGGATAAGAAAGCTAAAGCAAACCTAGTTACTCCCGGTCTGACTATGTCCCTCTGTTTTGTAAACGATCTCATCATGGACAAAGTCTTGTGATGGGCATACACGAAAATGGTGAAAGCCTTGGCACTATCAATGGTTTTCTTGTATCTCGGCAATTTCCCAATACTTTCAAGCATTAGGTTGATGGTGTGAGTAACACATGAACTCCAAAAAATATTTGGCATCTTCACCTTCAACAACTTTGCCGCGGCCATATTGTTCGAGGCATTGTCTGTTACAACTTGAACCACATTTTCCGCCCCCACTAGTTCAATGCCCGTCATCACATACTCATAAATGTGCTCCGCAGTATGCGCCAAATATTGTGGTGCCTATTGTGCAATTAACACACAAATTCATAATGCTTCTCCTTTTCCTATCACTCCAAGCATCTGTCATGATAGAACACCCGTTCTCCATCCACTCATTCTCATGTAGTTTCAGTAAATCTTTAACACTTGCAACTTCCTCTTTCAACAATGGCTCCCTCAACTCATATTGGCTAGGACCTCTGAAACCCGGTCCAAATTGACCAACTGCTTCCATCATCGCTATCCAACTGTCATTGTCAGTAGCATTGAAAGGAATTCCGGATTCATACACCCACTTAGCAACAAATCGCTTGACATTATGCGTTTTTTCTTTAAAAAACGCTTCATTAATATTTTGTTGCCACATTGTTTTACCATCACCAGTTTACCATCACCAGTTGAAGAATTAGGAGGGGTTACCACTGTCCACCTATCCAAAGGGCCGCGATGCCGAGGGGGTCTTGAATCTAACCCTTCTTCTATTTCACGAATTTCAGCTTCTTCTTCATCGCCCCCAATATTAACTCCTTGCCTTATCTCACTAACATGCTTCTCTTTTCTTTTCTTCCTAGTCTTTGCCTCTAAAATGGCTTGTCTACACTTCTCTTGATCTTCTTTACTAGACTTTGGACATTTTGCAACATTCCCCGATATATGCCCAATATGTTCTTTCATTCGGTAAACTCCACCGGAAAAATTTTTTGAACACAACTTGCATTTCACTTTATCCAAGTTATTCGGATCCACTAAAGCCCCATACTCCCATCCAACATCATTTGAATTCCGTTTAAGAACGGGACTACTCTCCGAATTAGAAGCCGCGGAAGAAGAAGCCATTAACCCTATTAAGAATGTATCACAAATTTGATTATTAATTGCTAATTCGGTCCATACATTTTCTTTCAAGAAGCTACTCAACCGGTTCAGTACCAAATCCAAAACCAAAAACAACACAGAATTTGAAAAAACAGGCACTAGTTTCTAAATAGAAAATCTCAAAATCAACAATGTCAAAAGAATATGATTAGTGTCTGTCAGAAGAATATGATTAATTTTAATTTTTTTCAAAACAACATAAACGATTAGTGTCTGTAAAAAGAATATGATTAATTTTAATTTTTTTCAAAACAACAGAAACGAATATGATTAATTTTTTTCAAATCAACAATGTCAAAACAACAGCAACCAGTTTAATGAAGAACAGAAACCCTAAAATATGATTAGTGTCTGTAAAAAGAAATTTTTACAATTAATATTCAATTTATCAATTAATATTCAATTTATCACCATAAACCCTAAAATTTTAATAATTTATTTGCTTTGTCTTCAATTTATCACCAATTTATCACTCAAAAAAAAATGAAGAATAGAAACAATTTGAAGAATACAAAGAAAAAAAAATACAAAGCCGAAATGAAGAGAAAGAAACCGAAATGAAAAAGAATACAAAGAAAAATAATACAAAGAAACAGAAATGAAAAAGAATACAAAGATACAAAGAAACAGCAAAGAAAAAGAATACAAAGAAACAGAAATGAAGACAAAACCGAAATGAAGAGACTTACCAAATGAAGAATCAAAAACCGAAATGAAGAAGAGCTGAAGCACAGAAGGCAGAAGCAGAAGACGAAGAAGATTGAAGAACAGAGGCAGAAGCAGAAAACGAAGAAGGCAGAAAGAAAAGAAAATGAACTGTCGTTTTGGGGGATTAGGGTAAATTAAAAAAGGCGCCGAGACTCGACGCCTGCACAGCCGATTTCCGGCCAAATCGGCGCCTAGGCGCCGATTTAACGCCGCCGAACGAAACGCGCGCCTAACACGAACGATTTAACCAAAGCACTGATTTAGTGTAGTTTAACTTTGTTAAAAGATGATTAACATGAACTTAATTAAATGATATTTTATATCATTATATGGTTGATTGAGTTTGATTAATGGTTTTGTGTTTATTACATTTTGATTGAATTTATATGACAACCCCGAAAAAGTGCTAGAAATGTTGAATACAGAGAACTTGATGAAGATGATTTTGATTCTGATGAAGAACCTAAGGATGATGAGATCGAATTAGATGAAGAATTAGATATTTAGTGTAGTTTAACTTTGTTAAAGGATGATGAACATGAACTTAATTAAATGATATTTTATATCATTATATGGTTGATTGAGTTTGATTAATGGTTTTATGTTTATTACATTTTGATTGAATTTATATGATTTGGATTATTTATGAATGATGTTGGAAAATATTATATTTTTAACTGTCTGCCGACTAATTACCTAGGCCCCGCCTAGGCGCCCCAGGCGCTGGGTCGCCGCCCGACTAGCGGCCTAGCGCGTTTTAGAACACTGTCCACAAGACATGTCTAATTGACTGGAATTCTGTAGGTCTCAGGCAATTAGGCTATCAAGGGTTGGAATCATGCTAGTCAAGGGTAAAAAATCAACTTTATAGATCAGCTAAAAAAAATCAGCATATGTTAAAGTTACAACTGTAAGCTTGAATAAATGACAATTGATGAAATAATCAGACTCAAGTGATTTATGTGAGTAACAAGTAATTATGCATTCAAATATATTTTCTAATCTAACACAAGTCAATACTATCCGATGAGACGTGAATGCCTCAACCATATGAAAGAATTAGGTTATACCCAATGCACAAGGCTTCCATTACAAACAAAGTTTGGGGAAGATTCTGATGAATCCAACACCTAATGAAACCGAAACGAAGATAACCTATACTGTCATAAAAGAATACTCTTGACCTCCATAAAGCACTCCACCATGTAATAGAAGAAATACCAATTCCCATATTAGCTAATTAGCAATGCTTTTGAACACGATATAGCAGAAGTAGAATTGCACTCAATCCACAAAAAGAACCAACCATGACCAAATGCAAAATGGTGTGAACATCAATAGGGCAAAAATAGGCTTATTTGACATCTTAGAAGTTAGGAGTTGAAGAACTTAGGTGATTGATAACAAATCAAGAGGTTTTCAGACATTCCAATGTCTAAAATCAGCAAAAAATGATCCAACTATTCTTCTCAACACCATTACCAAGCTATCAAATGTAAACCAAAAACTCGCATTTAAACTACAAAACAAGTGCACATGATACAAAATTGTCTACGAGTTAAAACAAGGGTTATTTCCATTGATGACGGTTGATCAAAAAGCTAAAAATAAATACTCTCTTAATCCCTCGACAGATCTACTGTGGTTTTCCAGAACCGTATAAATATCTTTATTCCTTCTAAGATGAAGCATCAATACCTGGCTCACGAATTTGAATAGATGTTCTTGACAAACTTGCTTCGAGCTCATTTAGCTCATCCATGTCTAGTTCGTCATCGTCATCGTCAGGAAGGATCTCTTCAGAATCAGCCAGTGCACCACTGGAACTGCTTGGTCCTGCTGTAGCTGATTCAACCTTACCCTAAAGTTTCACACAAGAGGTGTGTCCATTTATGAATGTAAATCAGAAAATTCTACATTGCTTTTCTTGCACCTCATAACAAGATGGGATGAATTCAGACCACAAAAGAGGTCCAAAAATTTAAAAAGCATAGTCAATTACCTTCTGTTCGTTACTCTCGGGTTCTTCTTCTCTCTGATATTTTTCATATGCCTCGGCATCATCCACAAACAAGCTTGCATCCGAAAGAAACAACTCGCGACCACTAAAAATGAATGAAAAATTGAATTAACAGAAATTTTAAATGATAAAATTGGGGAAGAGTAGGATATGCAGCAGAACATTACCTCATACGGTCATTCTTAGCCCTATCTGCTCGTTGTGCAGCCAAACCTACTTCTCTTTCTTCCAACTTTTTCTTCTTCCATTGCATAAACAACTCTGGAGTCATTGGCGTTGTCGACTTTAATTTTGCACGCTGTATTTAATAGCAGATGTTCCATTATAAAAAGTACCGAATTGAAAAAATAAATGATTGGTGAAACCGTGAATATGAAAAGAATGTTCTTACAGAAATGTTAAAAGACTGGGTACGGATGTGAAGTTTTAGCAAAGAGAAAAGAAAGATTATAACCTGATCTTCAATTTCATCTTCAATAGGGAGCCTATCAGACTCTTCTTCTAGAAGTGCCTTCATTTGAGATTTTAAGACGTATCCTGGAGGAAGAGCATGTCTGTAGTGGCATTCTTTGCCACCATTTGGACAAACCCAGAACCAACCATACTGCTTCTTTTCCACTGCTTCAAGAAAGTACTTGCAAACCTGTACATAAGTTTACAATAATCAACAAATATAGATAAATAGTTGAATTCATTAAAATCATTTCATGAATTATGAGTTCAATACATACTGTTTAGTAGAAAGACAGATATTCCTTGCTCATTTTAATTGATTTCTTCTATGTAAGACTAATCAATAGGGCCACATTGGTAAGTGCTACAAGATCAAGTGCACTGGATGGAACCCATGGTTATGGACTCGAATCCATCAGTATGGAACCCTTTTTTTTTCAAGTGAAATCCCCTAGTATGAAAGAGTGAAAAAGGGCTTTCGTTATTGTGGAATAAGAAGCCTAGGTATTAGACAAATCATTTTCATAAAATTCTTAAACACAAACCCTGATAGAAGTTTTGGATAATCTGACAAAGCGAAGGCACTGCCACTCTCAATAAGAGCAAATGATCACCTTCCAACAATATAGCATGCCTTTAAAGATCACATTCCCCTCACTGAAGCACCCAAATTGTAGTCAAAAGAAAAGGAAAACCACGAAATTTTCTCCAATCCCTGTTTGCATTTCATTTTGTAGTTTCACCCTTAAATAACGTTATTATTTTAAAATTTCAACCGTCTTTCTTCCTGTCACTCTTTACAAATAAATGGAGAAAGAGTAACTCCAATCCCCTCCTAAATCATCTCCCTCCTACCAATCCTTTTTAATCACTTTTCCATCCCTCCTACAAACATAGGATTCATATAATGACCATAAAATTCACAAATTCAACTCTCTTTCAACGTATAATACAAAAACACAGACAATTTTGGGAAAAATTGTCATAATAAAGAATACAAACAGGAAGATTTGTATAGAGAAGACCAAAAGATGCAGTGATTAGCGAATGCATTATATAGGTTTTATAGCCACCCCAAATATGTAACCTGATACGGCAACATATATTAGTCACAACTCATAGGCTGAGACACTAGCCAACACCTCAATATGAATGCCCCATCAGATTATCAAACATTTATGTTTTCGAAAGGTAAAAGGATGAATAAAATACAAAAGATAACTATGTACAAATAGAAATAGAATCCAAATGTAAAATCAATAACTGCACCCATAACCATCAACATCATATATGAAGAAAAGATTCAGAAGAATGGTATAACTTACAATCTCAGTTGGTTTGTTCTGGTTATACTCTGTCTTCTTTGACTCAATAACCTTCTCCAGTGTCTCTTGGTCCCAATCCTCCATTGTTTCTTAAAACAATATACCCAGCATACAGTCAAAATCACATTTATCTTCAAATTAAACAATAAAAATAAAACTGAAATCATAAAACACAAACAACAAAAAAGGAGACAATGCATAAGTTAAATATCTATCCATTACCTTCATCACGCTTATCACTGTAAATATCAATCTTCTCACCCTTCCTCTGAACATTCAAATCATGCGAGAACTTGCATTTAAAACCCTTCTGACACTGTCCCGCTTTGTAAAATTCGCATAGTATAGACTTTGGATCCACACCTGTAAAGAATCTCACTTTCTAAGACCACAAACATACCAACTGATATGCAAGCACGACTGTATCAAATAAACAATAAAAGACAAGGACCAAAAATAGAACTAATTGATTGTAAATGAGAACCAATTGATTGTAAATGATACATACCAACCGGTACTTTTGGCTGAGTAACAGCCACTTTGAACAAATCATTCAGCTCCTTCTCTCTGGCTTTCTCTTCCTCTTTCTTTTTCTGTCATCAAGGCAACATTTGATTACATGCTATTTAATTAGACAATTAAAAGCTTTAATTATTTTAACAGCAATATTAGGGATGGCAATTTCACCCGCAAACTTGTAAACCCATTGGTACCCGCCTGATGTGGATAGGATTTGGTATGTCTTTTAGCGGGTAATGGGTGAGTGTGGGTAGTGGGCGGGTTTGGTAAATGGGCAAATCCAGTGGATATCCGCATTCGATATCCGCTAACCCGCACTATTTTATTTTATTTAGATTTTTTTGTAATATTTATTTAGGAGCAAAATAATTAGTTCGAGAAAACTTATTGTATGCCAACTATACAAGCAATGACAACCTAATATGAAGAGCAATGAGCAAATTTGAATTAAAGTATTTTATGAAAGATATGAAAGATAGGTTTTGATAGAATTTGTTTAATTTAGGGTTTGAATTGGTTATTTTGACAATATAAAATAATTGTCATCTTGATTGTTGATTTTTAGTCCGATTGTGTTTAAACATATTACATATGTTTGAATCTATAACTTTTATTATTAAGTTCGATCAATTGTATTTTATTGATTTAAGTGTTTGAAATTTAAGAACCCGTTAAAAATCCGTTGGGTACCAATGCGAGTTTAATATTTTATTTTTTGAGTGCGGGTGGGTTTGGTAATGATAAGTAAAACCCACAATGGATAATGGGTGGGTTTGGCTTTTTATTTTGAGTGTGGGTGGGTTTAGTCTATGCAAACTTGCACCAAAACCCACCTGCTGCCATCCCTAAGCAACATTCACATTCTCTCTCAAACAACCTTGTTTCCGAGAAAGAGTTATCGTTCTCTTTGTTTCGCAGTCAGTTAGAAGCTTAGTCCTGGAATGCATCCACATATCGTAATTATTGTTGCAATCTCGAAGCTACCGACTTACAACATAACTCTCTTGAAAGACTTTATATTAATCTTAATTCTCACATAGGGTATATTTGCAACTGTTATGCGCTTCTGCTTAACTTTGAAAGCACAACCACGGTGAACATTTACTTTTACTAGGCAAATATTATTTACCAATCACCCACCTAAATATACTTTACAGCTAGTAATTTCCTTCCACAATAGTAACTGTGGATTGGAAACCAAAACACCTTAATCCCAAAAATAACCTCAAGTATTTTGTTGACACATTTACAAGAATTTTTTCCGCATAAACAAAATAAAGAGCTAAATGTAACTAGTTAATATAACTCCTAAATTTTCCCTAGTAAACACACAAGTAAGGCTACAAATATAGGTCTTGTTTGACATTGTGGTTTGATCTGTAGTGAGATGATAAAATTGTGTTTTGGTCAAAATACAATTTTTAAATATTTGGTTAATGATAAAAATTTATGATTATAAATCGTGATTTCTTTTTAAAACTGAATACAGTAGAAGTTAAGCATTTTAGTTTTTACTCACCATCAAAATATTTAAAAAGCACACCGCAATTATTTTATAAGCATAAAACAAAATTACATATCACCGTTTATGAACACCATTTTTTCACCAAACATTTTTAATCATAATACCACAGAAAGCCATAAACTATTTATAATAACTCCATACAAACTAAAGAAACGTGATATAATCGAACAAATGAAAAGGAAATTCAATATAAGAAATGAGAATAGAAAATTAAATAATCCTATTAACTTTTATTATTTTACTTCAATCATATCATGTCAGGTCTGTTTGTGCTAATGGATATGCTTAGTTACTCAGAAAAAGTAAACATGTACTTATAAATGAAACACCAATAATTTTTCCCACATTATAATAAAGTAACCCAAGCTATATAATTTCCATTATGCTAAATTCAAAAAATTGCATTAAAACAGAATTTCAAAATTTGAACGAACCTTGACGGCGACTTTGGTCGGGTCGAGTTTGGGCTGAACCGATTGTTTGAGATTTTGAACGTATTTCTGAACATTTTTGCTCTTATTTTTGTTCTTCAAACCGAATGTTTTGTCCTCTACCACTTTTTGCTTCTTCGCTAAATCGGATTTCGATTGCTGCTTCGGCGGCATCGTTTTATTCGATTTAAAAAAATGTATTCACACCACAAAAATATGATTGATCAAATAAATAATTACAGGATAAATAGATTGGCGTCCAAAATTGTTTTATTTTCTTGATTTTTTTCCCTTTTCTCTTATTCTCTCTGAGAGTGAAAATGGTTTTAAGTGGATTTATGAGAGCGGTTAGAATGAGGGTTTCTAGTCTGCCAAGGGATTTGCTTTTGCTGAGATGGAAGATGGTGTTTGTGTTTGTGTTTGTGTTTTTTCCCCGAAATCACGAATTCGTCCTTTGTCGTTCACATCTCGGCCAACGACGTGTCGTTTTGCTTACAGGAATAGTTTTAAATGTCTTTTAAGTTTGAAGGTAGACATGGACGCGATTGCGATTCGGAATCGTAATCGAATCGCAACCGAACCGTTGACCAATCATAAATCGAATCATTGATTATGTAATTGAACCGTTATCTATTAGCCGTTACAGTTAACGGTTTCAACCGTTAGCCGTTACGGTTATAGTTTTTTAATAATAATTAAATTTTAAAATATCTAATTTGCCTCTCCCAACAACTATATTTTTGGGGAATTTTAGACACCATAAAAAATAAAAAATAAATACTATAAATAACCCTAAACTCATTTTTCAAAATCATTTAATATTCTCACTCTCTCAATTTCTCAAATCTCATATATTTAATCAATTTATTATCTTATTATCTCAATCTCTTCATTGTAATGACAAGCTCATCACACAACACTAACATTCCTGAGGCGAAGGATACCACTCAACATACCACTGGTGAAACGATTTCACGTATTCAAATGAGAAATCGAGATTTTGAAATGTTGACAAAATATTTCACTCTGGTCATGAATGATGTCACTGGTGAAAATGATAATGTATGTAATTATTGTGAAAAAATTTATAAGCACACCAGTGAGTATGGAATTATGACAGGTCATATGAGGAGTACTCATAAAGCTGAGTTTATGTAATGACTCGAAATTTCATAACTCAATTAAAGTCGTAACTCGATGACTTAGATAAAAAAAAATTTCTTCGAGCATTAGCGAAAATTTTGGAAACGACTTAGAGACCAATGAGCCATATTCGATAATGGGCCTAGCACTAGCCTACTGGGCCTAAATCAAAATAAAGGCCCAATTCTAGTAATAATGCTAGCTATATTTTAACCAATCCAATTAAGCCCAACAAGAATCATAATTTTTTGCCCAAGTCCCTCTTTTCTAGAAAAACCTATAATTTTCAAGACTTAGTTTAACATTTATTAAAGACTAAAAACAAGAAAAATAAAATAAAATAATTGGAAACCACTCATACCCCCCCCTCCTCGGCCCGCCCGCGCCGAAACTCCTTTGAAGCACAAGTGAATTTTTTTCATTTTTCTTGCAAATTTCCAAGACAACCAATACCAATCCATCACAAATCAAGTTTAGGAAGGAGACAAGAAAGCTCGGGGACTCTATTAGTGAAGAAAGAACTTGATTCAAGGTAAGAAAAACTTGACCCAAATATTAAAATGTTGATTTTTGATGAATTAATGATCAATGGGTGTTGTTGGGTTGTGGTTGATGTAGTTTAGATGTTTATTGTATTAAGAAAGTAATGTTTTTGAGAAATCCCCAAATTATGAAACCCTAAACATTGAGTTAAGTTGAGGTTTATGAGATTGGATGTTGTGATGATGTTAGAAGGTTAGATTATGATGATTTGAATACTTGTAATAGATTTAGCTTGTGTGATGTTGTAAACTTTGAGAGTGGAGTTGGAGGGGGATTCGGCCAAGCGTAAGAGGAATGGTGGGTTGTTTTAAATGTGATATGAAATATTCATTGATGTTGTTAGGAGATACATGTTGGGGTAGGCGCAGCGGAGGAGCGGTAAAGTAGAGAAAATGATTTTTAAACATTTTAAAAAAATTTCCAAGTGAATTAATTAATATCAAATATTTTTAATTCACCAAAAGCAGTTTAAATATATTATTTATTAAAAATTAATAAGATAATATATTTCGAAACACGATGAAATATTTAACGAAAATATTTTTCGATAAATACTACGCATAACGGGCAAATAGTCAAACCGGTTGACCAACCACCGATCCGGGCCAACCCGATCACTTAGGCAGTGACCGGTCAGCCGTTGGGCTGCCTAAACAGTGATCATTTGGACAGCCGTGACACGACAAGCCCGTTTTGACGCGATTTTTATTGTTTTCTCGCATTTCCGCCCAATGAACAATTTCCGGAATTAATCCACCACCCAATTGTTAGACAATTATGACCCATAGCGTCACTGTTTGTAAAAGACATTGTGTTTTTGTACTAAATTAACTATGTAGTAATGAAATTGCCTTTTACCATTTTGTAATTAATTTACTTTGATATAGAAATGGTAGAAGTCCTTATGATTAGTTCCGGATTGAGATGATATGAGACAGTATCAATCCATAAAGGTTTAATCATTAAATATCGCTAGTCGTAGTATTATCGAGACTGGACATCGATAATGCGGAATAGACTAGTATTGCACTTGTGCGCGTTGTGAGGGCATAACGGCACAGTTCTCATATGTTTAAGTATTGGATACTTATGCAAGTGAAATAGGAGGTTGTGTTTTACCGATGGTACGGAAAATAGCTTCGCTCTGGATAGACCCCGCGGAATCTCATTGGTAGTATGTATATGTGTTTATGGGATGTCCGCTTCAGGATAGGTGTATTTGGTCTTAACCTGAGACTTGCATCGCTAGTACTTGCGACAATCGGTAAACTTTCGTTTTGGTCGTCCAGGGCTTTAACATGTTATGTGTGTGCCTCTTCTAGGTTTATTGAGAATCGTAGTGTATTGGATGTGATGTCAAGATGGAAGTATCACTTCAGACATATGGAGATGATGATCACGCAGGGATTCTGAACTAGTTCTCTATAGTGTTGCAACCATCGTGATAATATGACAAGGTCATGATTATCCGATTCAAAGAGACTAGTTGCTTGATATCCGATATGTGCTTCGTACGGGGCAGACACTATTCCAGCCACAGGCCTTGCACGTGACATCAGATACTGGATCGCGATACGCAATACGACGTATACTACGCCTGACATAGATTATATATTCTAGTAAGAATATTTCTGGAGAATTGGGTAGGCACGGTGCTTTACTAGAAGCCAACCATGTCTTGTAAATCGGTTAGCACGTGGTACGAGGTACGCACTAAATCGGATAGTCCGATAGCCGGATTTACTGCCAACATATCCAGAGGTCTCTTGGGTCGCTTCCCAAAGATTCACCGATGATAGTTGACTTAAATTAATCTGGGATTAATATAGAGAGAGAGAAAAAAAATTAATCTGGGATTAATTATGGCTTTATTTAATCTGGGATTAAATGTGTTCGGTAGAGAGAGAACACGATTAATTTGGAATTAATCGGTAAAATAAATTTAATAGTTAAATTTGATTTTTCTATTTAATTTATTGAATGGGCTAAAATTAATATATCAGATATATTAATACGAATTGGATTTCGTTACGAAATTAAAGTCGGACTTTAATACGAACGAATGAATTAATTTAGAATTAATTAGTAAACGATGTTCGTAATTTATTTGCGAGGCATCAATATTTAATTAAATTAGATTTAATTATTTAGCGACGAAATTTCGTTTAATCGGATTAAACGGAACCGAGCCGCGGTAAATGTTCGTAGAGATATTTGAATTTTGAATTCAAATATGTGGGGCCCATGTGTGGTAGGTGTACCAACCACCCAACTACCTTGTTTTGCTTTTTGAAAACCATTTACCCACACCTACCAAGTTTAGGGTAAAAGGTGAAATGGTTTTACTAAAAGGTAAATAACAAAACCAAATCTTTACACTTTGTAAGACATACTTTTCATTAGATGAAAACTTGAAAAACCCTAGAGAACTCCCTAAGGCTTGGCCGAAATTCTCTACTCATTTCTCTCTTGGATTTGCTTTCAAATCAACAAAAGCTAGCACTTTGGAAGTTGACAAAGGTGATAGGGAAACTACTCAAAAGCTTGGAATCATGTAAAGGTTGGAACTTGGAATTCATCCTCTCAAAAATTTTAAAGCTCTATCCATTCATTGTAAGTTTATTCCGCATCTTATAATGATCATATTAATTGTTTTTCATGCTTATTAGATACTATGAATGTTCTAGGAACACTAACACCAATACAGATCCAAAATCATCCAAATAACATACTTTTCCATGAAAAATATTCTGTTTTAGGGCACCAAATCAGATTTGATCCTGAAATATTATCATCCATTTTTCATGACAAAATTCAATTTATTCACAAAAGTAATCCAAAATTAATCACCATAATATAAAGCTTCAAGAACAATTCTAGACAATATTTGAGTGGCAATACTCACTCTAGAATGGTAATTAAAATTTGAGATTAATTCACTAATTAATCTTTTACACATACTTAACAAAAGAAACTTATTAAGGTTAAATCAACAACCACTACCAAGTTTTGATTCAAATACATGTCCAAGATACATACATATATATATATATATGGATACATACATACACATACATACATACATACATATATATATATATAACATGCAATATACATATCCCATACATATTTACATGCTTATGAAATAAAAATCAAGAAATTAGAAGTTAGGAACTTAATATTATCTTAATTCAAGTTCCAAATTTCCAATCTTTTTCTTTTCCTCTGGCGTTGATGTTTTGTTATTAACCCTAACCTAATTTTTCTTTTGTTCTCAACTCATGAGAAATGGCCAAGTCTTTCAAAATGGAAATAACTTCCAATTTATATTTTTCTTGCCCAATGGCCGAAAATAATGGCCATTTTTTAGTCAAAAATAATAAATTATTTTGGCTATTATTTTTGACACATATTAATCTTAGCCAAATATTAAATAATTATTTTGATTTTTTTAAATAATCCATGTGTCAAAATACATGGTTTAGCCAATTAAAATTAGCCAAATTATTAAGATATTCCAAGTAATATTCTTAACCCAAAAATAATAAATTAACAATTAATTAATTTATCTAATGCTTATTAACAAAAAGATAAAATGCATTATGGAAAACGATTCCAAGAATATTCTTCTATTTATCATTATTAATAATTAATTAATTAATTAATAATAATAAAACAAGTGTCAAAATCTAATAGATCATTAATATGTATCTAATCAAAATTATGTATCGTATACAAATAAACATTATTTAATACGCATGTGTAAATTATGAAATATCTAAATTATCCATAATTAATTGCTCAAGTGTTTAACGAGTACAGTTATATTGCGGGACTCTATAAGTTCAAGTTTATCTGTCACAGAAACCATTTCCATGTCCGTAATTTGTCCACTCACAAATTACGACGATCACAGATAATCAAGTTGAACCATTCAAGTCGAAGTCATTACATATATGTAATCCATCTGTCATAGGTTATCAGATTTATTCCGGAGATATAGATTAAACGTCAAATCTCCGCTATGAACAATTCATGTGTTGCGACATAATTATGATTCTTTAATAAATATTCGGAACTTGTTTCTGAATCATACCTCGCTAAGGATTTCAAAGAATCACAATCGGATACCTAAACCCGTACACAGCTGACAGATCCTCTTTGGATACATCACATGATATCATGAGTATCATCCATACCCGATGAACAGGCGGAGGTCGGATCTTAAAATATTGTTGACGTGACTGTCATCAAAGTATGAAGGATATATCACATATCCACTGTGGTATCACAAGTCAAATGAGCTAATATGCTATTTGACTCGTAAAGATTCCTATTAACGTTGGTGTACCATCTATCGGGAATATTCGAATAAGTCGTTCAGTATTTATCCAATAAATACCTACGTGTTTATATGAGTCTCCCAAGACTCATGGTTTACTGAGATAAACCATTAGAACAATTCTATATACAACACTACCACCGTCTCACGAGTTTAATAACCGACCAGATATGTAAACCTTGACTAGGAACAGTTTTAAGAATGAATTATTTGTGACAATTCTCAGACATTGCCACAAGCGCTTTTGCAATTACGTCAACTATTCATTGTAAGGTCATTTTATTTACCTTTACGCTTTAAAAACCATATAAAAATTATATTGATGAAAACTACTAAATTTTATTCATATACAATATAAATGGTACAATTGTATTTACAATAAAATACAAAAAAATTGGTTGCGCCGAGCACCTACTCTTGTTAGGATTGGTGCTCGTAGTGCCAATCCGGATCATATTTAGTATCCGATCATAATAAAGCAATTCTATTTTCCATAATGTACTACTTTATGGTTGCATCCCTGGTCTTATACACTTATTTCGATCTAATATTAGATAGTATCTGATTAAAGGTTATTATGTTGAAACTAAATCTGGTTTCAGTGATACGTGTCTCTTAGACCAAAGAACCTAGTGTTGGACAGTTATGACCCATAGCGTCACTATTTGTACAGATCATGGTGTTGTTGTACAAATTAACTATGTGACAAGGAGATTGCGCTCTTATCATTTGTGATTAGATCACCTAGATGTATAAATGATAGGAGGTCCCTATGATTAGTTCCTGGATTGACATGATATGAGACAGTATCAGTCCTCGAAGGATTAATCATTAAATATCCCTAGTCGTAGTATTATCGAGACTGGACATCGATAATGCGGAATAGACTAGTATTGCACTTGTGCGCGTTGTGGGAGCACAACGGCATAGTTCTCATATATTTGGTATTGGATACTTATGCAAGTGTGATAGGAGGTTGTGTTTTACCGATGGTGCGGAAACAGCTTCGCTCTGGATAGACCCCTCATGGAATTCCATGGTAGTATGACTATGTGTCTATGGAAGTCCGATATCAGGGTAGGTGTATTTGGTCTTAACCTGAGACTTGCATCGCTAATACTTGCGACAATCGGTATGCTTTAGTTTTGGTCGTCCAGGGCTTTAACCGGTTCTGTGTACGCCTCTGCTGGGTATATTGAGAATCGTAGTGTATTGGGTGTGATGTCAAGACGGAAGTATCACTCCAGTCATAGTGGAGATGATGTCACGTAGGATACGGTACTAGTGCTCTTAAGTACTGTGCAGTCATCGGGATATTATGACTAGGTCATGTATATCCGATATAGAGACTAGTTACCAGACATCCGACATGTGCTTCGTACGGGGCAGACACAGTTCCCAGCCCCAGGCCTAGCACGTGACAATCCGATACTGGATCGCAATACGCAATACTACGTATACTACGCCTGACATAGATTATATATTCCAGTAAGAATATTTCTGGAGAATTGGGTAGGCACGGTGCTTTGCTAGAAGCCAACCATGTCTTGTAAATCGGTAAGCACGTGGTACGAGGTACGCACGTATTCGGATAATCCGATGACCGTATTTACTGCCAACATATCCAGGGATCTCTTGGGTCGCTTCCCAAAGATTCACCGATGACAGTTGATTTAAATTAGAATTAATCTGGGATTAATTAAGAGAGAGAATTAATCTGGGATTAATTAAGATGGAGAAAATTAATCTGGGATTAATTGAGGTATTATTTAATCTGGGATTAAATGTGTTCGGAAGAGAGAGAACGATTAATTTGGAATTAATCGGTAAAATAAATTTAATAGTTAAATTTGATTTTTCTATTTAATTTATTCGTATGGGCTAAATTAATATATCGGATATATTAATATGAATTGGATTTCATTACGAAATTAAAGTCGGACTTTAATACGAACGAACGAATTAATTTAGAATTAATTCGTAAACGACGTTCGTAATATTTTGCGAGGCATCGTTATTTAATTAAATTAGATTTAATTATTTAGCGACGAAAGTTCGTTTAATCGGATTAAACGGAACCGAGCCGCGGCAAATGTTCGTAGAGACATTTTGAATTTTGAATTCAAATGGTGGGCCCACTTCACACATGTCACACATGTGAAGTGGTGGTTGGAAAGTGGTTTGGCATTTATGCCAAACCACTTACTTTCCAACCACTTGGTTTAGGTGAAACCAAATTACCCCAACTACATGGTTTTGGTGAAAAGGGTAAAAACCTTTAACAAAACCCAAGCCCTCTCTTCACTTGTGTAAACACACACTTTTGAAATGAAAAACCCTAATAATAAGGCATATGGGCGTGAATGGCCTTCTTCCTCCCTTCTCTTTGATTTTGTGGCAAAATCAACAAAGCTAGCACTTGGAGAATCAACTAAGGTGATAGGGAAACTACTTCAAGAGTTGGAATCATCACTTAAAGCTTGGATCTTGGAGATCTCTTCTCAAAATTTTAAAGCTCAAATCCGTTCATTGTAAGTATATTCCGCAACTTATTTTGAATTTATGAACACCTTTACATGCTTATTAGATCCTTGGCATGTTCTAGGAACACTAACAATGGTATCAAGAGCCAATTTTAAGCATGAAAATTTTAGGGTTCATGAGACTAAAATTTGGGGCTTTTATGTTTTGAGCATGATTCTTTCAAATTGATGCTTTGAGCATGCTTAGAATATGTTAACTTAGAGTTATGCATGATTAGATTTGAAACAAATCAAATGAATCAAAAATTAAAATTTCCTTAGTGTGGCCGAATTTGGAGTGCAGTGGACTGCAGTGGACTTTTTTGATTTTTGTAACATGAAATGATGTGTTTAAATGCATGTTTAAATGTTGATTGTTGGTTTGATTGGATTAGAATCAAAGTCAATAAAGTTTATGTTAAATCAAAGAGCATGTTGAGCATGAAATGATGAATTTTGGATTCAATTTGTGTTGAGCATGAAATGATGTGTTTTGGCTTCAATTTGTGTTGAGCATGAATTGATGGATTAAGCATGATTAATTAAGTTAATTGGTATTTTGGAAATATTGAGTTTAATTAATTAATCATGGCTAATACACTTTAATTAAAATAATTGTGATATTTGGAATATTATAATTATGTTAATAAGCCTTTAATTATGAATTGGGCTAAAAGTGTGTATTTGGGCTTGGTTTGACTAAGTTTGGTTTTGGACTTTTGGATTGGATCCAATTGGGCCCAAAACCAATTCCATAAAGTCCAAATACATCACTTGGCCCTTTAAAGAATTTAATTGGGCCTAATGGGCCTAAATTAATTTGTAGGCAATAGGGTGATTCCTATTGGGCCTTGGCATTTTGGGTTTGACCCATTATGGCCAAAGCCCATGCCTTAAGAATTAATTAAAAGCCCATTGGACTTTAATTAAAATGACATTGGATGTTATTGGGCCTTTGAGACCCATTAAGATTGGATTTGGAATCCAAGTCTTTAAGGCTTATAAGTAAGTAATATTTAATTTGGAATTAAATTGGAATTAGTATTGAATACAAATAAATTGGATTTAAAGTTGTAGTTCAATATAATTCAAGAATACTTACTTTGAGTATTTATTCTTAAACGAGTTTGACTCGCGCAAATCAAATCGTTGTTTGAACATTGGATGGTCATTAATTCAAAGATTAATTAATTGGATTAGATTGATTGAATAACATGATTTGTATGAATACATGAATGTGTTGTATGAATAATGTATATCGGATGGATATTAGAAGGGCAAGGGCAGTTTTGGAAATTGTAATAAGTTTAGAATTTATTAAATTGGACCTACGTGTCCAGCCTTTTTTATCTCCTCTCTCATTGTATTTCTCTTCTCACCTATTCCCCTCAATGTAAATGAGGTTTCTTTATTGTATTTTGTAATTGGGTAGAAGTTAGAATAGTTCTAGCCGGGGAGAGGAAATGGAGTGATTTGTTCTAGGAACAATTTGTGACATATCCATCCGCATATCATTATTAATTTATTTATTTATACGCGCTTTATTATGTATTTAGAATGCATGTTTAAGGGTGTATGATGATGAGACCTAATCAAAGATGCCGCGAAAAAACCCTCAAAATATTAAGCGTTTTTCCTTCCGTTGAGTGATTCTTACTCAAGATCCAAAGTTGGCATTGGTTTGTTGGCCAAAGTCAAGACCTTTGTCAATTGCGGATGTGTTTGAATCATGAGAGTTTTGTTCCATATCGGTGTCTTGTCCAAGTCGTGATTTGTTGGCCAAAGTCAAGATCACTTCTTGTCCATCGACATTGATTACGAAGCTTTCCATGTCAATGGGTTCCGCTTAACTGGGATCATTAAGTTTGTTGTGCCAAAGCCAAGGCTTAGTTGATTCAGAGGAAAAAGGTTAGGTAATATATTGATATATTGGCATATATAAGATATATGTTTCGGACTTGGATGTCCACCTACTGGATCTAGGAATTGGATGAGATCCAATTGATCTTAGAGATCTACCTAGTTAAGTATCATACAATTTGTTGGCCAAAGTCAAGATTGTGTGTTATTTAACGGGATCCTAGCCCACTAGGAAACTAGGTTTCCCGAGTACTCAACAGAGGGTTAGAGGCTCGCCGAAAAATAGTGGGAGGCAATTATATTATTTTAATTATTCGTTTAGTTACTTGCCATAGCGCTCATCAATCAAATATATTCGTCAAATAATTAAATGTTAGTTGGACTAATATTTAATAGTTGTTTTAATTAAACAGTTGGACTGTATTCAAACTACTTCATTTATAGTTGATTATATAATTGGATTATAGTAATCAATATATTTGATTTTATACCCTCATTTATAGTTGATTATATAATTGGATTATAGTAATCAATATATTTGGATTTTACCGATCATTTATAATGATTATATAATTGGATTATAGTAATCAATATATATTTGATTTTAACCAATAAAATTGTAATAAGTTATATAGTTAGACTATAGTAATCATTACATTAGATTGTACCTGAAATCGTTGATTAAATAGTTGGACTATTAGAATCAAGATTAAATTGAAAGATTAGTGTTTAAAACATTATCCTAGGGAAAATGTGTTTAACGACTTTAATTTTCAAATTGGGAATAAATTTCAGGATAGTCCTGAAACTAAGAAGTTACTTTATTTGATAAAATAACATCTTAGGCCTAAGCCCGGAGTTAAGCAAATAGTAGAGCATGATCTTTGGAAGATTCATGTGATGATAACTTTAATGTTTATCCATTATGCTTGCCATAAGACTCCTTAATTTCCTAATCAGAACTAAGGATTAGATCCTTAAAGTATGATGAAGAAATTGAAGGATCTTCATAGATCTATTCTTAGATCTTAGAAGTATTAAATTGCAATTAATAACTCTTGGAGAGTTAATGGCCATTCTCAAGGAGACAAAGCCAAAGTTTGCAATAAGGCAAGTAGCGCAAGGCGCATCTTACTTCGATATTCTAGAAGGCCAAGGCTTGGCCAAAGACTTCTGGAATGTGAAAAGGGCAAAGGCAAAATCATTATAATCTTCTAGGAAGATAAAGGACATATCCCAAGATGTCTGCCTAAATTGTGGCAAACGGGGTCATTGAAGCATGACTGCCGTATGGACAAAGCAGACATGAAGGAATTGAAGACGAGCAAGGCTCTGACTTCAAATGTTTGTCATAAATATGTTCACTACTAGTATTAAAATTGGATTTTAAATACTTAGTGTGATACATAAATATGCATTGATGTGCAGAATCTGCTGTGAGCAGGATACTGACTTCAGATGAGATTAATCTGCGAATCGGAAACGGGACGACAGTCGCTGTTTCAACCGTAGATACCTAAGTTTAGGAACTACCATTTGGGTGTGTACTTAAATTAGGAAACTGTTATAATGTAACTAGTTTGACTAGAAACATTATCTCTATATCGAGTATAACTCGTTGCGAGTATACCTTTATATTCTAGAACACTAAAGTGTTTTATTTTATAAAGATGATATTGAGATAAACACATTAGATGTGAATAACAGTATTTATATTTTGAATATAAATAAATCTCAAACATATAATATGACAAACAATAGCTCAAACTGATTTGATCAGATGAGACTTATTTGTGGCAGTGTTGTCTGGGACACAATTAAACAAGACTCGTATATCCACACTTTTGAAGTGGATACTAGGACGGATTTGATTCCATTCAAATAAGTCTACGAATCTAGTTTATTAGGTAAAGTACCTAAAATACCTTTTACTTGGTAAAAGTGTAAGAACCACCGATCTGTTAGCCCTATTCATAGTGACGTAAGTGGGCCCATGTCTAGCTAGGCTAGAGGTGGATATGAATGTTTCGTGACCTTACGGATGTGGCATCGCGTTATGGTTATATGTTTCTTTTGAAACACAAATCGAAACTTTTAGAGTTTCGACACGAAATAGACGAACAGATCGGCTAAAGTATTAAAACATCACGGTTTGACCATGATGAAAATACTTAAGCAATAAGTTTCTCATATACTTGAAAGAGTATAGTATTCTTTCAATGAGGACTCCTCCCGGAACACGTCAGTTTTGACGGTGTGTCCGAACGGAGAAACCGAATTTTGTTGGACATGATAAGGTTAATCATGAGTCGCTCTGAGCTACCATTTTCCTTCAAAGGGATAAGCATTAACAGTGCAATACTTATTTTGAATAAGGTTCCATAAAAATCTGTTTGACAGATTTCATATTAGATATGAACAGGAAAGAAACTGGGCTTTCTCACTCCTGATGATTTGGGAATGCTAGGCATACGTTTGGATGATACCAAACTAGAACCCAAATTGGATAAGTGCCTAATGTAATTGGTTATCCTAAGGAAACCAAAGTATAGTACTTATACAACTCACTAGAGAACAATGTAATTGTTGCTCACCATGCATGCGTTTTTCTAAGAGGAATACCGATATGCAGTGGTAAGTGGGAGGATAGTAAAACTCGATGAAAAATCGGAGTTATACTGTTCAAGGCACCAAGTCCTTAATGGAACACAAACAGTTCATCAAGGATGAAACTGTACCAGTAATCTTCGAATACACAAGACCGCGTAGGTCGGAGAGAGTCAGAAAACAACCTGGGGTATGGGTTTCTGATCTCACCTCATAAAGATGTCAATCTTATTGAGGAATACGAACTGACTACGTATGAGGAAGTGATACAAGGTATCGACTCCCTATTATGGCAAAGTGCCATGAGTCCGAAATGGATTCCATGTATATCAACTATGTTTGGACACTAGTTGTTGTACCGCAAGGCATTGTGCCTATTGGTACTATATAAGTCTTCAAGGAAGACATACATGGATGGCAACATACCAACGTACTAAGCTAGGCTTTAGCGGAAGGTATCGTTATCAACATTGTGTTGATTACAACGAAATCTTTTACCTGTTGCCACGTTAAATCCATTGGGATAATGCTTGCTGATGCTGCATGTTTCATTTATGAAATATGGCAGCTGAACGTCAAAATCGCTTTCCTTAAAAGAAACCTTTTGGAGGATGTTTATAACATCCTGACGGTTTTGTCGTACCAAAACTAGCAAACAAGGTTTGCAGGTTATTCGATCCATGTTTGGATTGAAGCAAGCATTAGGTTCTTGGAACTATCGTTTTGATGTAATCATAATGGTGTATGATTGATTCAAAACGAATATGATTCTTGTGTATATAAGGAGGTTAGTGGGAGCGCACTGACAATGATGTCCTAAATAATGATGATATGTCATTTCTTGGAAATGATATTCCCATATTACAATCGGTGAAAGCTTGGCTTTCATGAAAATTCTCCGTAGAATTCTTGGGAGAAACAACCTTTATTCTAGGAATAAAGATCTCTACTGGGATAGATTTAAAGTTGTTAACACTCTGAGAACTCGTACATTGAAAAATGTACACCTGGTGTCTCATACGCTTTGAGCATATGGAGTCACAAACAGGTCAATCCAAGTGATAGTCACTGGATTGATAATAAGAACATCCGTTAGTATCTTAGAGAACTAAGGATGATGTCTTAAACTATGGAGATGGAAACTTGAAGTGACTGGGATCACTGTTGCAAGTTTCCTAACCGATTAAGCGACTAAAGTCGTAACGGTACTATACAGTTTGAATAACGGTACAGTGAGCTGGAAATCTTCCAAGCAAGATGTTGTTACCGAATAAACAAATGCGGGTTATTGCTGCGGCTGAGGCAGCAATAGAAGCCATCTGGGTCATTAACAAATCTAATTAGATTAGATATAGTTCTGTTAGCAGCTGAGCTAGGCTACAGCGCAGAATAAAGAATTAATGGTCTCATCAACGATCCAGATATATACTTCGACTATTCATCTGATTCGTTCGGATCATACATCGTGGCGATGTGATGATCGAATAATTGCATCAGACGATAATCATACAAATCCGCTGACGAAAGCCTTTCCTCAGCAGTTTGAGCGAACCGTACATAGTTCGGGTGTAAGACACTCGAGTGACTGGCTATAGGCCAAGTGGGAGATTGTTGGACAGTTATGACCCATAGCGTCACTATTTGTACAGATCATGGTGTTGTTGTACAAATTAACTATGTGACAAGGAGATTGCGCTCTTATCATTTGTGATTAGATCACCTAGATGTATAAATGATAGGAGGTCCCTATGATTAGTTCCTGGATTGAGATGATATGAGACAGTATCAGTCCTCGAAGGATTAATCATTAAATATCCCTAGTCGTAGTATTATCGAGACTGGACATCGATAATGCGGAATAGACTAGTATTGCACTTGTGCGCGTTGTGGGAGCACAACGGCATAGTTCTCATATATTTAGTATTGGATACTTATGCAAGTGTGATAGGAGGTTGTGTTTACCGATGGTGCGGAAACAGCTTCGCTCTGGATAGACCCCTCGGAATTCCATTGGTAGTATGACTATGTGTCTATGGAAGTCCGATATCAGGGTAGGTGTATTTGGTCTTAACCTGAGACTTGCATCGCTAATACTTGCGACAATCGGTATGCTTTAGTTTTGGTCGTCCAGGGCTTTAACCGGTTCTGTGTACGCCTCTGCTGGGTTATATTGAGAAATAGTGTATTGGTGGGTGTGATGTCAAGACGGAAGTATCACTCCAGTCATAGTGGAGATGATGTCACGTAGGATACGGTACTAGTGCTCTTAAGTACTGCAGTCATCGGGATATTATGACTAGGTCATGTATATCCGATAATAGAGACTAGTTACCAGACATCCGACATGTGCTTCGTACGGGGCAGACACAGTTCCAGCCCCAGGCCTAGCACGTGACAATCGATACTGGATCGCAATACGCAATACTACGTATACTACGCCTGACATAGATTATATATTCCAGTAAGAATATTTCTGGAGAATTGGGTAGGCACGGTGCTTTGCTAGAAGCCAACCATGTCTTGTAAATCGGTAAGCACGTGGTACGAGGTACGCACGTATTCGGATAATCCGATGACCGTATTTACTGCCAACATATCCAGGGATCTCTTGGGTCGCTTCCCAAAGATTCACCGATGACAGTTGATTTAAATTAGAATTAATCTGGGATTAATTAAGAGAGAGAATTAATCTGGGATTAATTAAGATGGAAATTAATCTGGGATTAATTGAGGTATTATTTAATCTGGGATTAAATGTGTTCGGAAGAGAGAGAACGCGATTAATTTGGAATTAATCGGTAAAATAAATTTAATAGTTAAATTTGATTTTTCTATTTAATTTATTCGTATGGGCTAAAATTAATATATCGATATATTAATATGAATTGGATTTCGTTACGAAATTAAAGTCGGACTTTAATACGAACGAACGAATTAATTTAGAATTAATTCGTAAACGACGTTCGTAATATATTTGCGAGGCATCGTCATTTAATTAAATTAGATTTAATTATTTAGCGACGAAAGTTCGTTTAATCGGATTAAACGGAACCGCCGCGCGCGGCAAATGTTCGTAGAGACATTTGAGTTTTGAATTCAAAATGGTGGGGCCCACTTCACACATGTCACACATGTGAAGTGGTGGTTGGAAAGTGGTTGGCATTTATGCCAAAACCACTTACTTTCCAACCACTTGGTTTAGGTGAAACCAAATTACCCCAACTACATGGTTTTGGTGAAAAGGGTAAAAACCCTTAAACAAAACCAAGCCCTCTCTCTTCGCACTTGTGTAACAACATCTTTTGGAAAATGAAAACCCTAATACACAAGGCATATGGGCGTGAATGGCCTTCTCCATTCTCTTTGATTTTGTGGCAAAATCAACAAAGCTAGCACTTGGAGAAATCAACTAAGGTGATAGGGAAACTACTTCAAGAGTTGGAATCATCACTTAAAGCTTGGATCTTGGAGATCTCTTCTCAAAATTTAAAGCTCAAATCCATTCATTGTAAGTATATTCCGCAACTTATTTTGATTTATGAACACCTTTCATGCTTATTAGATCCTTGGCATGTTCTAGGAACACTAACACCTAGGATTACAATATAGTGCGCAGTTTACAAACGTAGTTTGTAATTGACATTCCGAAGCGCACTATAAATGTATATCTTAATAAGTTCCTGGTCACATTTGCTAACCCGGGTCGGTTAATAAAATCCGATGAGACCAGTACATGTCGTTACGTGACTTTGATCCGAGGTTTACCAATGAACCATGATCTCGGAGACTCGTATAGACATGTAGGTGTTTATTTGATAAGAAGACAACTGAATGACTCACTAAATTTTCCTAATAGATGGTACACCAACGTCAATGGTATCTTCCTGATTGAGCGAGCATAATGGTCCTCTGACTTGAGATACCACATTGGGATATATAGGTATCCTAAACACTTTGATGGCACTCACGTCAACGATCTATTCATGATCAGACCTCCGCCTGTTCGTTGGGGGTGGACTATGCTCATGATATCCAGTGCGTATCAAGATATGATCTGTCAGTCATGTGTACAGGGCATAGACATCCTCACGTGTTTACGATCTAGTAAATTCATAGTTGTGGTATAACTTCAGAAATCAGTTCCGAGTGTTATTTAGAGATCATAAATTGAAAGTCGAATGTATTATATTGAACGGATTTGAAGTTTTCATCTATATCTCAGGTATAATACGGATAGCCTATGATGGAGGGATTATATGTATGTTATGACCTCAGCTTGTATAGTTTAACGAGATTATCTGTGGACGTCATAACCCATGAGTGGGTGGATTATGGACACGAAATTGGATTTCGTGAGGGATAAACCTAAACTTAGATAGTCCCACAATATGAAGTGTACTCGTTGAGCACTTGGGCAACACAATATGAATAATACAGATTATTCATTATACTTCACCGGATTAAGTGATTTAATTCGGATAGTTTAATCGGTTAAACAACAACACATGCATTGGGGGATTTTGGTCAATCCTAATTTTTGTGTATTTGTATTTGATACATAATATGATTAAATACACATTAATTATTCGTCAAATGAGATTTTGACACATGCCATAATATATGTATTTGTTATTTAATGTAAATAAAAGTACATATTAGGATGTTATTTAATTATTTAGTTATTTAATTTGTTAAATTATTAGAATAATTGAAAATAAAATATCTTATCCATTTGTCATATTAGTATGATAAATATGATTTTTTATTGGAACAAATGGCATGACTTTAAATTAGGCTAAATGTTTACAAATTTAATTTGTTACTTAAAAGCTTAATTCTTCTAATTTGATTAAAATGGCAAATGACCAAAATACCCCTCCTTTATGAAAAAGTCGGTCATTAGGCTTCATAAAAGGAAATTTTGTTTTCTTTTTCTTCAACCAACCTCCATTGCCGTGAGCTACCAAAGAAAATGGGTTCCAAAATTTTGTTTGATAATCCATGGAAAAGTGAAGAAAAAAATCAAGAAAATGCTTAAGGAAAATTGGAGAATTAAAGGTAATCTTCATAACCCCTAAGCTTGAAATTAGTTTCTTGTTTCTTGATTTCTTAGAATGGTTCTAGGGTTTCTTTTGCTTATAAATTTTGGGGCTTTTGATGTTTTTTGATGGATTTGGAAGCTTAAATCATGTGTGAAGTAGATTTGGATAATATTATAGTAATATTTATCCAATTTATTCATTTGATGATGAGTTGCTATTCTAGAGTGTTATGACCACTCTTGTAATACCTATATTGTTCTTGGGTTGTTCATATGTGGTAACTTGATTTGGTGTTGAGTTTAATTTGATTAATGTTGAAAAATTGGATTTAAAGCATGATAAATTAGCAATTTCGTTTTCTGTTTTAGACCTGAAATGGATCTGATTTTTTTGAAGAAAAATATGTTTTATGAATGTTTTGGATGTATTTTGGGTGTTGGAACAATTGCCGGAAATTATTTCCGAGTTGAAATAAGCGAAAACGGCCAAAAACGGCGTTACCTGGTGACTTTTAAGTCAACCGATTGACGGCTGCCCAAACAGTGAATTCGTTACTGTTCGGGCAGCCCATGAAGTGCCATGACACTATTGGGGCTGACCTGGGCAGTCCCCATTATTGGACAGAACTGGTTCTCTATTATGTTGATCACGCAAGGATACAGAACTGGTTCTCTATTATGTTGCAACTATCGAGATAATATGACTAGGTCATGATTATCCGATTATAGAGACTAGTTGTTTGTGATCCGATATATGCTTCGTACGGGGCAAACACTATTCCAGCCTCAGGCCTTGCATGTGACATCTGATACTGGATCGCAATACGCAATACTACGTATACTACGCCTGTTATAGATTATATATTCCTTAAAGAATATTTCTAGAGAATTGGGTAGGCACAACGCTTTTCTAGAAGCCAACCATGTCTCGTAAATCGTTAAGAACGTGGTATAAGGTACGCACGTGTTCGGATAGTTCGACGACCGGATTTACTGCCAACATATCCAGGGATCTCATGGGTCGTTTCCCGAAGATTCACCGAAGACGTATGACTCGAACATAATTAATCTGGGATTTATTAGAAGAGAGAGAAAATTAATCTAGGATTAATTACGACGAGAATTTATCTGGGATAAAATTCGATAAAGAGAGAGAACGATTAATTTGGAATTAATTGATTAAATAATATATTCGATATATTATATGAAATTAGATTTCATAACGGAATTAAAATTGGATTTTAATTCGGGCGAACGAATTAATTTAGAATTAATTTGCGAGTGACTTTAATAATAATTTTGTGAGGCATTATTATTTCATTAAATTTGATTTAATTAAGTCGCAACGGAAATTCGTTAATTCGGAATTAAGAATCCGAGCCCGGAATGTATTTTCGGGCCCACTCGGATTTTGAATTAAAGTGGGGCCCACAAGTCACATCACAACTTACATCACTTGTCCATCAAGTGTCAAAGTTGAGTGATGGGAGTAGTTGGGAACAATAAATACATTTTTCCCTCCAAAATTTGCTTTAGCTTTTTGGAAAAGCATATACCAAATTTGAGAGATTTTTTGCATAAGGTTTTTTAGAAAAACAAAACACAAAAAATTGAAAAGCTCTTTCCTCTCCCATTTTTCTCTCATTGCCGTGAGTTTCAAAGGAACAAGGGGAAGTTTTGTTGCAAAATTTTCCTAGAGCTAGCACTTAAAAGAATCATACAAAGGTGATAGGGAAACATTCCCTAGAGTTTGGAATCTCAAAGCTAAAGCTTGGAGCTCAACATCCAAATTCAAAGAGGAACTTGGAGCACTTCAAAGGAGGTAAAAGTTTTGAACTTTGCATTTACATCCAACCGAGCATTGTGAGTATATTTTCCGCTATATTTCTTTGCGTATTTACACATCTTTCATGCTTAATATGATCTTGGGATTGTCCTTTGAAACCATTGTCGTATGGGACACATTAACAAGACTCGCATATCCATACTTTCGAAGAGTGGGTACTTGGACGGATTTGATCCAAATTCATATGATGTCTGCGAATCTTGTTTGTTAGGTAAAATACCTAAAACACCTTTTAGCGGTAAAGGTGCACGTGCCACCGAAATACCTAAAACACCTTCATAGTGACATATATGGGCCCATGTCTAGCCAGGCTAGATGTGGATATGAATACTTCGTAACCTTTACGGATGATGCATCGCGTTATGGTTATGTGTATCTTATGAGACACAAGTCGGGAACCTTTGAGAAATTCAAAGAGTTTCGACACGAAGTAGAAAATAGACAGGCAAAAGTATTAAAACATTACGGTCGAACCGTGGTGGAGAATACTTAAGCAATGAGTTTCTTGATTACTTGAAAGAGTATGGTATTCTTTCACAGTGGACTCCTCCCGGAACACCGCAATTAAACGATGTGTCCGAACGGAGAAACCGAACTTTGTTAGACATGGTAAGGTCTATTATGAGTCATACAGAGCTACATATTTCCTTCTGGGGATATGTATTGAACAGTGCAATGCTTATTTTGAATAAGGTTCCGTCAAAGTCTGTTCAACAGACACCGTATGAGATATGGATAGGAAAGAAACCGGGCTTCTCATTCCTGAAGATTTGGGGTTGCTGGGCATACGTTAAACATTTGGATGGTACCAAACTTGAACCCAAATCGGATAAGTGTCTATTTGTAGGTTATCCTAGAGAAACCAAAGGATATTACTTCTACAACCTACAAGAGAACAAAGTATTTGTTGCTCTACATGCGGTTTTCCTTGATAAGGAATTCCTAAATGCAGTGGTAAGTGAGAGGAAAGTAGAACTCGATGAAAGTCAGAGTGATACTGTTCCTGGCACAGAATTCTTAACGGAACATGAACAGTTCATCATGGATGAGACTGTACCACAATCTTCAAATACACAAGAACCGCGTAGGTCGGAGAGAGTCAGAAAATAATCTGAGAGGTATAGGTTTTTGATCTCACCTCATGTGAATATTATTCTTATTGAGGAAGACGAACCGACTACGTATGAGGAAGTAATACAAGGTATCGACTCCGGTTTATGGCAATATGCCATGAAATCCGAAATGGATTTCATATACAGCAACCAAGTCTGGAAACTGGTTGATGCACCAGAAGGCGTAAAGCCTATTGGTTGCAAATGGGTCTTCAAGAAGAAGGCCGACATGGATGGCAACATACAAACGTACAAAGATAGACTTGTAGCGAAAGGGTATCGTCAACGACATAGTGTCGATTACGACGAAACTTTTTCACCTATTGCCATGATTTAATCCATTCGGATAGTGCTTGCTATTGCTGCATATTTCGATTACGAGATATGGCAGATGGACGTCAAAACCATTTTCCTTAACAGAAACCTTTTGGAGGATGTTTATATGCAATAGCCTGATGGTTTTGTCGTACCAAAACATGCAGACAAGGTTTGCAAGTTAAATCGATCCATTTATGGATTGAAGCAAACATCGCGTTCTTGGAACCAACGTTTTGATGAGATCATAAAAGAATATGATTTCATTCAAAAAGAGGATGATCCTTGTGTATATTAGAAGGTTAGTGGGAGCGCACTGACATTCATTGTCCTTTACGTTGATGATGTATTGCTTATTGGCAATGACATTCCCATGCTACAATCGGTGAATGCTTGGCTTTCATTAAAATTCTCCATGAAGGATCTGGGAGAAACAGCCTTTATTCTGGGAATAAAGATCTACCGGGATAGATCTAGAAAGCTGCTTGGACTCTCCCAGAGCACATATATTGACAAAGTGTTTCCGGTTTCACATGACGTCACTCTATCCAATGACATGTGTCCTAAAACTTAAGATGAGAGAGACAACATGAGTCGGATCCCGTTCACCTCGGTAGTCGGATCGATCATGTATGCCATGATATGTACACGACCTGATGTCTCATATACTTTGAGCATGTGTAATCGCTATCAAGCCGATCTTGGTGATGGTCACTGGATGGCGGTTAAGAATATCCTTAAGTATCTTAGACGAACTAAGGATGCTTTCTTAATCTATAGAGATGGAGAACTTGAGGTAACTGGGTTTACCGATGCAAGTTTCCAAATGATAAAGACGACTGTAAGTCACAATCTGGGTACATATTTTGTTTGAACAACGGAACAGTGAGCTAGAAATCTTCCAAGCAAGAGACTGTTACCGATTCAACAACAGAAGCGGAATATATTGCTGCAGCTGAAGCAGCAAAAGAGGTAGTTTGGATCCGTAAATTCCTAATTGGATTAGGAGTAGTTCCGTTAGCAGCTGAGCCCGTTCTATTGTATTGTGACAATAACGGGGCTATAGCGCAGGCTAAGGAACTGCAGTCTCATCAACGATCCAAGCATGTTCTTCGAAGTTTCCATCTAATTCGTGAGATCATACATCGTGGCGATGTGAAGATCGAGAAGGTCGCATCAGAGGACAACATTGCAGATCCGCTGATGAAAGCTATTCATCAGCAAAAGTTTGAGCGACATGTACATAATTCAGGTGTTAGATGTTTGAGTGGCGGACTATAGGCCAAGTGGGAGATTGTTGGACAATTATGACCCATAGCGTCACTATTTGTAAAATACATTGTGGTTTTTGTAAAAATTAACTATGTGACAATGGAAATTGCTATTTTATCGTTTTGTAATTAGATTACTTGTATATATAAATGATAAAAGTCCTTATGATTAGTTCCGGATTATAAGATATGAGACAATATCAATCCACCAAGGTTTAATCATTAAATATCTCTAGTCATAGTATTATCGAGACTGGACATCGATAATGCGAAATAGACTAGTATTGCACTTATGCGCGTTGTGGGAGCATAACGGTATAGTTCTCATATATTTAAGTATTGGATACTTATGCAAGTATGATAGGTGGTTGTGTTTACCGATGGTACAGGAACAGCTTCGCTCTGGATAGACCCATCGGAATCCCATTGGTAGTATGACTATGTGTCTATGGGAATCTGAATCAGGGTAGGTGTATTTGGTCTTAACCTGATACTTGCATCGCTAATACTTGCGACAATCAATACGCTTTTGTTTTGATCGTCCAGGACTTTAACAGGTTCTGTGTATGCCTCTTCTGGGTTTATTGAGAATCGTAGTGTATTGGGTGTGATGTCAAGACGGAAGTATCACTTCAATCATATGGAGATGATGATCATGCAGGGATACAGAACTGGTTCTCTATTATGTTGCAACTATCGGGATAATATGACAAGGTCATGATTATCCTATTATAGAGACTAGTTGCTTGTGATCCGATATATGCTTCGTACGGGACAAACACTATTCCAACCCCAGGCCTTGCATGTGACATTTGATATTGGATCGCAATACGCAATACTACGTATACTACGCCTGTTATAGATTTTATATTCCTTAAAGAATATTTCTGGAGAATTGGGTAGGCACGGCGTTTTGCTAGAAGCCAACCATGTCTCGTAAATCGATAAGAACGTGGTACAATGTACGCACGTGTTCGGATAGTCCGACGACCAGATTTACTGCCAACATATTCAGGGATCTCATGGGTCGCTTCCCGAAGATTCACCGATGACGTATGACTCGAACATAATTAATCTGGGATTAATTAGAAGAGAGATAAAATTAATCTAGGATTAATTACGGTGAGAATTTATCTGTGATAAAATTCGATAAGGAGATAGAACGATTAATTTGGAATTAATCAATTAAATAATATATTTGATATATTATATGAAATAAGATTTCTTAACGGAATTAAAATTAGATTTTAATTCGGGCGAACGAATTAATTTAGAATTAATTCGCGAGCGACTTTAATAATAATTTTGCGAAGCATTATTATTTAATTAAATTTGATTTAATTAAGTCGCAACGGAAAATTCATTAATTCGGAATTAACAAATCCGAGCCCGGAATGTGTTTACGGGCCCACTCGGATTTTGAATTAAAGTGGGGCCCACAAGTCACATCACAACTTACATCACTTGTCCATCAAGTGTCAAAGTTGAGTGATGGGAGTAGTTGAGAATAATAAATGCAATTTTCCCTTCAAAATTTGCTTTAGCTTTTTGGAAAAGCATATACCAAATTTGAGAGATTTTTTGCATAAGGTTTTTTAGAAAAACAAAACAAAAAAAATTGAAAATCTCTCTCCTCTCATATTTTTCTCTCATTGCCGTGAGTTTCAAAGGAACAAGGGGAATTTTTGTTGTAAAATTTCCCTAGAGCTAGCACTTAAAAGAATCATACAAAGGTGATAGGGAAACATTCCCTAGAGTTTGGAATCTCAAACCTAAAGCTTGGAGCTCAATATACAAATTCAAAGAGGAACTTAGAGCACTTCAAATGAGGCAAAAGTTTTGAACTTTCCATCTACATCCAACCGAGCATTGTGAGTATATTTTCTACTATATTCCTTTGCTTATTTACACATCTTTCGTGCTTAATATGATCTTGGGATTGTCCTTAGAAACCAACACCCATAAGTATCGGGTGGTCGGTTCGGTCAAAAACGTGCTTTGCGTCATTTTGTGGAAAAACGGTTTTCGTAAAAGTTTCGCGATGTTTCAACCTTATTTATGTTGATATTTGATATTGAATAAACAGGTTTAGGTGAAATATGAATAAATTATTCATATTAGATATTGAATAATTTATTCGGTAATTTGAAAAAGTTTTAAATTACGATTTCGCCCGAACCTCGCTTTTATGTTGATATTTGATATTGAATAGATAGGTTTAGGTGAAATATGAATAAATTATTCATATTAGATATTGAATAATTTATTCGGTAATTTGAAAAAGTTTTAAATTACGATTTCGCCCGAACCGCGCTTCCGCTACACCCTTTCCCCAAAACCCCAACAAAAATGGTATCAGAGCGGGTCTGATGCTTCATCCTTTACATTAATCATGCTTGATATTTGATATATAATCCAATTTTAATGTTTGCACATGCTTGGAATCTATATATGTTTCTTTACTTTTCGGTTCAACACTAATGGAAATGTAACTGGAATTTAATAGTTAAATTATGTTATGTTTTCTTAGGTAGAATTGAAATGTTTAGAAAATGATTTAGATCAAAATTCTACATTTGATGTAGATTATAGCTTCCAGAGGAAAATCCCCGCTTTTAAATATAGGTGTAAAGTAACGTGTATTGGATACATGTTTCTTGGTCCGTCTTGTCAGTACGGTTTATGGGTATCTTTCTATAACTGCATCCGAGATCGTGCCAAAGCTGTGAGGGTGTAGGTTATAGAATTATTATCCATACCGGTTGTATATTGATACTGGATAAATTCAAGTGAAAGTGGAAATCCCGAACGTGCCAAAGCTGTCAGGACTACATCGGTAGCTTGAGTTTGTCATTGACAAGTGAAGCCTTGATACGCCTCATTTTGAACGTTCCAAAGCTGTCATAACGAGAAACGGTCAGGACCAAAACCAGGAGTCACTGGTGAATGATTGACAATGGGTTGTCTACCTAATGAATATACGTAGGTGAGATCGTGCTAAAGCTGTGAGTCGAAATATATTCATGGGATCCTACTCTCACTATGGAATTCGATTTAATTATTTAATTCCCATTGTTTGTTGGGGATTACGGTATTACGTAAAGTAGTGGGAGACAATTCTTGGTTAAAAATCCATAACTAAAGCAGTGCGTAATTTTATGGAATTTACTGCTTTCGTTTTCCTTTTATTCTATATTGTCTATAGAATTATACTTCTAATCCATTGCATGCTTATTACTTGAATATGTTTTCTGACTTTATTTATGGTTGCGTAATTTTAGAATAGGTTCTAGAAAGACAGTAGACTTAGATATTGTTAGATTAGTTTAAAACCATCGGGAACTGCTGTTCCGATTTTCTTAAAAAATCAAGATGGTTTATGACTTAGTTTCTAAGTCATGAATAGGTAATCTAAATAGATATCTTTTAAGGATATAATAGTCTTGAAAGAATTGTTTCTTATGCAGTAAGAATTGACTTGAATAATTCATGTCTCGAGATTCTTGACTGGCATTAAGAAAACCCATTTAGTATTTGTTTATCTTATAATGACGTTTCTTGGCTTTAATGACTTTTAGAAGTCACGTGTCTGACACATTTTGCTAATCAATTATTTGCAATCGTTGTGAATAATTGAACGCAAATTATAAAGGTTAAGAAAGGAGATGCGTATAGTTGTGTATAGAGAATATCGATTCTCATAATACGACAACTATAGGTATTGGATACCAGATCTCCCGTCTGGTTATTTAAAATAATGTTGAATAACTGTTTTGATATTTGATATCAGAACTTGTAACTATTAGATAGTTACTTCTTATGTATAAACAGTTGTTACATATTTTAATATGACTAGTAGTGTCATTGATGAAAGATGAACATTAAGAAAAGTATTCGGTAAAGTAAATAACTTAGAACTGTGCTTTATGAGATTTCATCATAAAAGCATTAGATGCACAATCCTTATGGTAAAGGATGGGCTGATATGAGGTCACACCATGTATCCTTATCCATTTAATGAATATTGTATTCATGATATGATTGAATCTCATTTAACCATGATGACATTAGACCACATATTTATTAAACTAATACATTAGATGTATGTAGTTTAATGAATTAATAATTTCCTTAGATAGTTTTCTATACTCCGTAACTTAGTTAATGATTTGTCATGACTTAGTTACGTGTTTCTAATAGAAAATATGTTGAACGTCTTGAATGGTTCGAGAACTTTCAATATGTTTCTAATGAAACGCGGATAGAATATTTTGAATGGTTCAAAGATATTCTATTTGTAGTGTTGAAAACATATTTTAAAATTTATCGTGAGTCTTTGAATTGTTCAAAGAAGTTTGATATGATCAAACATATGAATTTAAGGCAATTAGTTTTAAAGTTGTTTAATGAATGTGATTCTTACTCAATATTAAACTTTCACGATTCCATCTTGATGGAATTGGTCAGTGGGAGTAATTGAATCTTATATGATTTGATTCGTTGATATTGAGTGTTACCGAATTAGTTTCAATACTCTTGGGGTTATGCTCCAGTAACACTAATTCATCTCTTTAATTAAGGTTCCATTTGTTTCTATAATTACATATATGATATGTATAGGTAGAAAATTCGAGTCTTGAAAAGTTTGAGATTTGAGATTTTCTTTTGTATAATTGTTATATAATTGAAAGTACTTATGCCTCGGAGGTACAAGTAAGGTTTATCATTTATTCTATTTAATAGAATATTGTATTCTATTTGATAGAATATCTTTTCTATGATCCCGAGTAATAAAATTGTTTTATTACTTTGTGTGTAACATCAGATGTTGATGATTGTAGAAAAGACTTGATTTAGTGAAGTCAAATGTGAAATGATAAACTATAAATGGAATCACATAATTAATAAGATGAAAAGACCCTTAGACAACTTCCGTATAAGTCCAATAGGATGTCAAAATCATTTACAAAGTATTTAATACTTAATGATTATTTTGTTTTCTTATCGAAGAAAATTATCCTAAAACTTATAGTGGGAGCGATATTTGATATCGATTTCGGAAGCAAACATTGAACCATAGATCTAAAATTGTTCGTAGCTTACTACGATCAAGTTTTGAACTTGATTAAGCTTTCGTTATGAATCGTTCATAAAATGTGCAAATTGTTTGAGCAGCAAAAGTTAAGTGAGCTTGATAAATGTTTGACCTTTATAGTATGACAATGAGAAAGGTTATCCTCAGTAGTCTATTGTAGATTCTGAGAATACCTATCTCTGGCTGCACTGATTGAACAGTTAAAGATCTGTTGGTTAATATTAATATTAAACTATGTATTCCGGCTAAAGAATGCAAAAAAGGCGTTCTTGAGTGATTTCTTCGAATGAGAGATCCGTCGTGATTTCTTTGTTTGAAGAATTCATTCTAGAATGGCCCTAGAATTTGTATTCTGCTAAGATCACAGTTTGATATACTGGCTTATAGAGCCTATTGTAGACTCAAATAAGCTTTCCGAAAGTCCGTGTTCTATATTTTTGATACAGTCAGATTGTCTGATTTTATCAAAGCATAGAGAATACATATTTGGTAGTAGGGTCAGTGGGAGCGTACAAATTTCTTTCTAGTGTTATATATCCTAAGTCTTCTTTTCTCCATGGAAGTATTAAGAGTAGTCTCTGTTATATTTGATATAAAGTTTCATATATAATATAAAATTAATAGACTTGTGAGATTCTCTCATTAGTCGCATATTAGATATGATCTAATAAAAGACATAACAAGACTATTGTTGACAGTTAGTATAACTGTTTGACAGTTAGTATAACTTTGACAGTTAACGTGTCTTTTATATATATAGTATTCATCTTTCGTAAAAGATGATTCATTTGTCGAAAAGAGAGACTGATTAGAATGTCTAGTCGATCTTATGCATCATAGGATAATGGCATAATATATATTATATTGTGTGTGATTAGAGATATCAATTTTAACGTAATTGTTATGAGTTATTTTGATATGCTGCAGACCATATGATGGATATTGAAACATGTTTTTTGTGATCTTTGAGATATTAAGAATAAGTTTCTTATTCATGGAGAATTTAGTCTGCAACCATAAGGTCAGATTAGTTTTGATCCTAATTATGACATTAGATGGTCTATGTCATATAAAGTCAGAAAAGATGCAGTGGGAGTGTCACCATTGATTCTACTGTACTAGTGGAATCAGTTGCAACTTATGAAGTATTGACTTAAGAAGTTGCAAAGTGACCTCAATGATTAGAAGTGTTTATATTAGTGTAGTGCTTGCAGTTTTCTTATAGTATTTGGATTTGATTTCTAAATACATAGAAAACTCAGTAGCTATAGAACAATACTGATATAACGTCTAAGTTATATTAATGTGGAATTTGGTTTCTGCAAAATATGAATGATGCTGGTTAAGGAAAATGGTTGGGTTTGTTGGACAGACTCAATTTATTAAAGCAGACTTACTTGTTGTTGCCTACCTCTTGAGTGCTGGTGAGCTCTTGAGAGCCATGAGTATGTGATACACATTAAGATGTGTATAGGATACCATGGTTTGGAATTAGAGCAAGTGGGAGAAATTGTTAGGGTTGGTGCTCGGAGTGCCAATCCGGATCGTATTTATGTCTGATTCATAAATATGAGCAATTCTATTTTCCATAATATTACTAATTTAATGGTTGCACCATTGTCTTTTATACACTTATTCGATCTAATTACGATTAGAAATCTGATTATGATTAGATTGAAACTAAATCTGGTTTAGTGATACATGTATATTAGACAAATACCCTATGATTTATAATATAGTGCGCAGTTACAACGTAGTTTGTAATTGACATTCGGAAGCGCACTATAAGATGTATATCCTTAAATAAAGTTTCTGGTCAAGATTTGCTAACACGGGTCGGTTAGTAAAATCCGTTGAGACCAATACATGTCGTATATCGTGACTTGATCCGATGGTTTATCCCAATGAACCATGAGTCTCAGGAGACTCGTATAGATATGTAGGTGTTTATTTGATAAGACACTGAACGACTCACTGAATATTTCCTAATAGATGGTACACCAATGTCAATAGGAATCTTCTCAAGTTGAGCAAACATAGTGGTCCTCTGACTTGAGATACCACAGTGGGTTATATGAGTTATCATCCACACTTTGATGGCAGTCACGTCAATGATCTATTCATGATCAGACCTCCACCTATTTGTTGGGTGTGGACTGATGCTCATGATATCCAGTGCATATCAAGATATGATCCGTCAGTTCTATGTACAGGGCATAGACATCCTCACGTGTTTACGATCTAGTAAATCCATGGCTGTGGTATAACTTCGGAAATCAGTTTCGTGTGTTATTTAGAGATCGTAAATTGAAAGTCGATTGTATTATACCGAATGGATTTGACGTTTTCATCTATATCCCAGGTATAATATGGATAGCCTGTGACAGAGGGATTATAGGTATGCTATGACCTCGGCTTGTATAGTTTAGCGAGATTATCTGTGGACGTCATAACCCATGAGTGGGTGGATTATGGACACGAAATTGGATTTCGTGAGGGATAAACCTAAACTTAGATAGTCCCACAATATGAAGTTACTCATTGAGCACTTGGGCAACGCAATATGAATAATACAGATTATTCATTATACTTCACCGGATTAAGTGAGTTAATTCAGATAGTTTAATCGGTTAAACAACAACACATACATTGGGGGATTTTGGTCAATCCTAATTTTTGTGTATTTTTATTTGATACATAATACGATTAAATACACATTAATTATTCGTCAAATGAGATTTTGACACATGCCATAAATATATGTATTTGTTATTTAATGTAAATAAAAATACATATTTTGATGTTATTTAATTATTTGGTTATTTAATTGTTAAATAATTAGATAATTGAAAATTAAATATCTTATCCATTTGTCATAATTATGATAAATGGTGATTTTTTATTGGAAAAAATGGCATGACTTTAAATTAGGCTAAATGTGTACAAATTTAATTTGTTACTTAAAAGCTTAATTCTGTTAATTTGATTAAAATAGCAAATGACCAAAATACCCCTCCTTTATGCAAAAGTCGGTCATTAGGCTTCATAAAAGGAAATTTTATTTTCTCTTTCTTCAACCAACCTCCATTACCGTGAGCTACCAAAGAAAATGGGTTCCAAAATTTTGTTTGATAATCCATGGAAAAGTGAAGAAAAAAAATCAAGAAAATGCTGAAGGAAAATTGGAGAATTAAAGGTAATCTTCATAACCCCTAAGCTTGAAATTAGTTTCTTGTTTCTTGATTTCTTATAATGGTTCTAGGGTTTCTTTGCTTATAAATTTTGGGGCTTTTGATGTTGGTTGATGGATTTGGAAGCTTAAAGCATGTGTGAAGTAGATTTGGATAGTATTATAGTAATATTTATCCAATTTATTCATTTGATGATGAGTTTCTATTCTAGAGTGTTATGACCACTCTTGTAACACCTAGAATTGTTCTTGGGTTGTTCATATGTGGTGACTTGATTTGGTGTTGAGATTAATTTAATTAATGTTGAAAAATTGGATTTAAAGTATGATAAATTGGCAATTTCGTTTTCTGTTTCATACCTGGAATGGATCTGATTTTTTTGATGAAAAATATATTTTATGAATGTTTTGGATGTTTTTTGGGTGTTGAATAATTGCCGGAAATAATATTTCCGAGTTGAAATAAGCGAAAACGGCCAAAAACGGCATACCGGGGGACTTTTGAGTCAACCAGGTGACAGCTATCAAAACAGTGAATCTGTCACTGTTCGGGCAGCCCATGAACTGCCCTGACACTATTGGGGCTGACCTGGGCAGTCCCCATATGTTTCGGGTGGTCGGTTCGGTCAAAAACGTGTTTTGCGTCATTTTACGGAAAAACATTTTCGTAAAAGTTTCGCGACGTTTCAACCTTATTTATGTTGATATTTGATATTGAATAAATATGTTTAGGTGAAATATGAATAAATTATTCATATTAGATATTGAATAATTTATTCGATAATTTGAAAAAGTTTTAAATTATGATTTCGCCCGAACCGCGCTTCCGCTGCGCCTTTTCCCCAAAACCCCAACAACTGTAACATTTTCTCCCACTTGCTCTAATATCAAATTTGATGGTATATAATACCCATCGTCTCTATATGTCTATCATATAGTCTCGGAGGCAATACATTCGTAAGCGGGTCTGTTATATTGTCCTCTCCAGATATCTTGCATATGGCAACGTCTTCTTGAGCGATAATCTCACGAATAATGTGGTATTTTCGCTCCACATGTTTCGACTTCTGATGTGCTCTAGGTTCTTTTTCTTGTGCAACGACACGACTATTATCATAAAATAACGGGATCGAATCCTCGATGCTTGGGAAAACTCCCAATTCTATGATAAATGTTCTAATCCATACAGCCTTCTTTGCAGTATCTGATGGAGCAATATATTTACTTCAGTGGTGGAATCCTCTGTTGATCCTTGTTTGGAACACTTCCAACTAACTGCAACATTATTAAGAGTAAATATAAAACCTGAGGTAGACTTTCTATCATCAGGATCTGACTGAAAGTCAGAATCTGTATATCCTTTTATCTGTAAATCATCTTCTACATAAATAAGAAACTTATCCTTAGTACCTTTTAGATACTTTATGATATGTTTAACGGCCATCCAATGATCGTTACCTGGATTTGACTAATATCTGCTAGTAACGCTTATTATATGACTAATATCAGGTCTCATACATAATATGGCATACATGATGCTTTCTAAGCATGATGTATAAGGTTGACTAGACATTCTATCATTTTCGTCTTCCGTTTGAGGACACATCTTTTTCGAAAGATGAATGCCATGTCGAAAAGGTATATTAGCAATTTTACAATTTCTAAAGTTATACCTTTGTAGGATCTTATCTATGTACGAAGATTGGGATAACCAATCAGCCTCATTTCTCTATCTCTATAGAGTTTTATACCAAGTATATAGAAAGCTTCACTCAAGTCTTTCATGGAGAAGTTTTTACAGAGGTATGCTTTAACACCCTGCATCATTCCAAGATCATTTCCAATGATCACGATGTCATCAACGTAAAGCACTAAGAACACTATCATACTACCACTAACCTTTTTATAAACACAGGGTTCTTCTTCATTTTTGAGAAAACCAGAAAAACTAATTACCTCATCAAAATGAAGATTCCAACTCCGCGAAGCTTGTTTAAGTCCATAAATGGACTTCTTAAGCTTACATACCATCCCTGAATTTTGGCTGGAGACAAAACCCTCTGATTGTTCCATATAGATTTCTTCATCAAGAAATCTATTAAGAAAAGTCATTTTGACATACATTTGTCAAATATCATAATCATGGTAAGCAAAGATAGCCAATAAAATCCTAATAAACTTTAGCATCGCTACTGGTGAAAAAGTCTCATCATAGTCCACATTTGGCCTTTGAGTATAACCTTTAGCAACCAGTCGGGTTTTGAAGGTTTCAACCTTCCCATCAGGCTCTCACTTCTTTTTATAAACCCATTTACAACCTACGGGAATAATTCCATCAGGAAGCGGAACCAAGTCCCATACTTGATTCCGATGCATAGAGTCTATTTCAGAAATCATGGCTTCCTGTCATTTAGCGGAATCAATGTCTAACATTGCTTCTCTGTAAGTATACAGATCGGTCTCCTCAACGAGAAGCACATCGAGACTTTTATCTTGTATCAAATACAAGCGCTCAGGAGGTCTCGATATCCTAGTAGACCTACGGAGAGTGGGATTAGAAGGTTCTGCTTCTATCTGAACCTGTGATTCCTCTATTGGTATGTTTTCTATAGGTTGGACTTCATCAAGCTCAACCCTCTTATGATTACCACCTTCTACGAAAAATTATTCTTCAAGAAATTTCGCAAAACGAGCTACGAACACATTTCGATGCTCGGGTTCATAGAATTGATATCCTTTGGAGTTCGAAAGATATCCAACAAACCTAACTTTTCACCCTCGAGGTAAAAGTTTATCATGTTGCGTCATTTTGACGTATGCAGGACAGCCCCAAACCCTAACATAATTAAGGTTCAATTTCTTACCAACTCATATCTCATATGGAGTAGTAGGAACAGCTTTAGAAGGAACCCTATTCAGCAGATGTGCAGCAGTAAGAAGAGCATACCCCCACAGATAGTAAGGTAGATCTGTAAAACTCAACATGGATCAGACTATATCCAATAAAGTTTGATTTCTCCTTTCAGATACTTCATTGTGCTGTGGAGTACCCGAAGGAGTATATTGAGCGAGAATCACATTCTCTTTAAGATACTTCGTAAACTCACTACTCATATATTCACCGTCTCGATCTGATCGTAGGAATTTGATAAATTTATCAGTTTGTTTTTCTACTTCATTTCGAAATTCTTTGAACCTTTCAAAGGTTTCCGACTTATATTTCATCAAGTAAACATAACCATACCGTGACAAATCATCATTAAATGTTACGAAGTAAGAAAAACCACTATGAGCAGTGTGACTTATAGGACCACATACATCACTATGTATGAGCTCCAATAAGTCAGTGGCCCGATGTAAAACACCAGTAAATGGGGCTTTGGTCATTTTACCCTGAATGCAAGATTCACAAATTGGAAAAGACTGTATGTTTAGATTCTCAATCAAACCATTCTTAACCAACTGGGTTACACGTCGTACACCTATATGTCCTAACCGCATATGCCATAATTCAGTATCAGTAATTTCATATCTTTTACGTTTTTTATTCCCAATTTCATAAACATCTCTAACAACATGCAAAATATAATGACCATGTGAATTTGAACATTTATGTAACAAAACATCATTCATATCATATATATATACATAGAACGATTCCTAATATGTACATGATATCTTTTTGTATCTAATACAAACAATGAGATAATATTAGCTACACAACCAGACACAAAAACACAATATGTCAAAATGATATTTCCTCTGGATAAATGAATCTCGTATTTGTCAATGGCTGCTGCAGATAAAGAATCTCCATTCCCAAAATGCAGCTACATCTCACCTGGATCCGACATCCTATTGACCCCCAGTCCCTGCAACGAATTGCAGATGTGAGTAGGACTAGCAGAATCTAAAATCATCCAGAACCTATAGCTTCACAAGCTAGAGAGATATCAATAATAAGGAAAATAAATATACATGATGCGGCGACTCTCTCCCATCTAACGGAAGCTATGTAATTTGGACAGTTGCGCCACTAGTGTCCAATCTTGCTGTAGTGGTGGCATTTGTCCTCAGCGGCTTTCTTTATAGACTTGCCTGGCTTTGCTACATTTCCTTTGGGAGGAACACTGGAGCCAGTCTTCTTTGCCTTTTTCTTCTTTGCCAGATCTCGTAGATTGAGAAGGAGAAGAACTATGCAAAGAGGACTTCAAAACGAGTGTCGTCACACCCTTTTTGATGTCCTTCTCAGCAGTCTGAAACATCCTATGCAACTGACTGTAGGAACAACGAATGCCATGCATGTTGAAGTTCATAATGAACTGGGAATATGACGATGGGAGTGAGCCAAGAATCAGATTCCTGCCCAAAGTCTCATTCAGTTGGAAGTCAAACCTCTGAAGCTGTTCGATGAGATCCATCATGGACATGTGGACTCACTGGTTTACTATCAGCCAAACGAGCGTGGAATAATTCCACGGAGATCCTATATACAAAGGTCTGCTTCTGGTTTAAAAACAACTCTCTAAGCTGAGTTATAATACTGAATGAGTCAGGCATATCAACATATTACCTCTTCATATTAGAAGACATAGTATAGAGAATGAGTAACCTCACTCTCAGATCATCATCTCTCCATTTCTGGTCTCCCTCTCTTCAGGTGTCGACTCCAGAGCAATATCCAACGATACTAGACTATCCAGCACATAACCCAACTTCTCAGACCTCAAGACAATCTTAAAACAGGAATTAGCAGATAAAAATAATATCATCAATATCATAAAACATCCAATATATCATGGAATTTTAATAAAAGGATGTCGTCCCAGTATTTTACATAAATTGATAATCCTCAAATAAAATACGAGAATTTAATAATTAAATTAAATTCTATAGCTTCCAGTAGATCTCACAAATATATTTCGACACACAAATTTGGCACATTGTGCCCAAATATATTTCGAAGTAGATAATAATTATCAATCACATCCAATGTGACTCTTAAAATAGGTCATGAATCGTTTCTGATCCTCACTGCTTTGGCATCTATTGGTAGGGGCGTATTCAAGGCAATACTCATCAATAAACACATCCAAGGTACTTATGCACTACCTCATTGCTTTGACATCTATTGGTATGTACTTTCGTTTGAATTTGTTTCTTATCCAATAAGTTTTACCAGTATAAATAAATTTCCATAAATCATAGTGGCACTACTTTGGCAGATACAACCACAGCATTAGGATTACATCTGTATTGACGAGACAGACCATATAGTGTACAATACACTCATAGAAAATAA